>JACEII010000093.1:327033-371612 GCA_014332785.1 Antheraea mylitta
ATCCCGAGTCTTGAATGACGAGCGGTTCCGGAAGTGGATAGCTAACAGACGACAGCAGTCGGGCAAAATGAGGCTATTACAAAAGCATCGTACCAAGTATGTAACATCCTAGCAAAACGCATGAAGCCCTTTACTGATGCCGAATTGATGAAAGAGTGTATGATAACTGTTTCTTTAACGTTATTTGAAAATTTTTCAAATAGTAAACAAATAATGACAGAAGTAAAAAAGCTTACACTTTCTGAATCTACCTGTGAATCTACTTCTCGGACCGGGAACTTCTGTTCCCTGAGGTCTTCGTGGATATCATCCACGAGAATCTGGGTTGGGACTCTGCGTATTACTACGCGTAACATGCGCTCTTCTTCGAGCGCATATGTGAAATAAGCGATTTTCTTAGCGCGCAGAAGGCGCGTAAGATCACGACGGGCGCCGGAGGAATTCACCTTTACCTGAATACCCGTTCGGGTACTCGTGGCAGAGGCTATCGGGATCTCGGCCTCCTGCAGGAGGTCGAAGATGTCGAGCCAGGACGCCTTGTCCTGAATCGTGACGGGTGGAGGGGGACGGGGCTTCTTACTCGAAGCCGCGGGATTCGCGGCTTTCGAGGGAGCCGGAACGGAGGGCGTGGGTGACGTCTTTGGCACTTTCGTGCCATCGACGTTCGAGATATTCGAGGGCAGAGGGCCCTCGGAGTCTGAGGGCGAGTTGGCGCGCTTCTTGCGCGGTTTGGACTTCCGGGATACGACGGTGAAGCCGTCGTTCCCGGCGGGGGGGTCTTGCTCCATATCGGAGCATTCCTCGTCCGAAGAACGAGGAGAGGTCGGGGCAGGGAGGGTGCTTCCGGAGGCCTTAAGGTCCTTCAGAAGTGCCAAGCGGGAGTTCCTCTCGAGGTCCTCATCCGCGGCGGCGACGAGCGTGGGCACTGGACCACCCTGAAAGTAGTCGTCTGCTTCTTTGCAGAAGCGGTCGTACTCTAAAATTATGTCCGGACATAATTTCGTGATGAACTTCCGAAAGCGCGCGAACTCGCGCTGTTCGGACGTCAGATTGGCCATGGCGGGCCCTGAGGAGGGGTCCGGGGCGGGCGAAGACATGTAAAACCTGCCTGCCAGAGGGGCAGGGGGGCGCGTCTTTTGAATTTAACGGACTCCGGAGTCCGGGCCAAAAGGAGACTGTGGGCAAGGTGCAATGCCTCACAGAGGACCTACAGTGCCTACGGGGAGGCCCTACCACTTCTTTCTTCGGCTGCACGACGACACGGAGTTCGAACCACGAAGCGCTGGACTCCCTGGAACGCGAACCGGCGACACGCAGCACACGGAGAACACGCAGAACGCACTGAAAAGTGCGATTATAATTGCACCGAAAAGTGCAGTTTGCTGCGTTCTGAAAAGAACGCCTTACGATTGAGCCCTCTGAACGTCAAACAGAAACGAAAGAGTAGCGAGCGTACCGAAATACCGAACTTCCGCTGTGAATGCACGAACGCGTGAACACGTCGCGAACACTGAACGAAAAATCGAACGAAAACTCGATCAAAAAATTCACAACGGAAGAGCACTACGCACGCGTCCGACCCGCACGGCGCCACGAATCGGAATCTCTCCCGCCAGCAATCTGTGTGAGGTACGTTCAGCATTATTACAACTTTCATAGAGTTGTTTATTAGAAAAACAGTTTTGTTAAGGTATCAAGGATTACTTGCCGATTATTCGTTTCGAACGTTCATCTCGTTAACACTTGAAGAACACAAGTAATCTGGTGTTACGACAAATAATTCTAAAGAGAAGCTATAGTGGACAACTGTAGGGTTTAAAATAAAAAATTGTTTACGTCAGTACTGTCACATAACATTACAAGAGTCTGAGCAGGGTACCATCAACGCCTTTAGACGAAATACCTGGAAATAATGCAGGAAAAACCCTTGTCAAAATTGTCACGCGTCAGGTATAACGATGAATTATATTTGGAGAAGATATCTCATATACATTTTATTCTCATCTTAATCTATACATATAGAACATGAAGTATTTGTTTTGTATAGGCTAATTTCCGAAATGTCCGAACCGATTTCGACAAGTCTTGTGTCGATGAAAGACTATTTCGAGTATTATTTACAGTACATACCATTACGTTTTTATATATGTGCTAAGCAGAGGTGTTACATTTTACCAGAAATAAAATAAAATCGGAAAAAACTAGCTTGAAACCTGGAACAGAACATAGGCTACTTTTCGTCCTAAATCTATACTAAAAAGAAGTAAAGTTTGTGAGTTTGTGACGTTGTAGGGGGTAATCTCAGAAACTACTGATCAGATTTTAAAAATTCTTTCAGTGTTAGAGAGTTCAATTATCGAGGAAGACTATAGACTACATATCATCACGCTTCCAACCATTCTATATAAACCAATAGGAGCGGAGCACCAACGAAGAATGTTTCGAAATAGGGGTTTTTGTGACTTATGTAATCTTCCGCTGCGTGTTAGTCCATTAAGTGATGTTCAATAGTCATATTATCAACAACAATAATGAGTTCTTATCAATATGTAGTGATATAATAACTGCGCTACAGCAACGCGTGGCCGGGTCAGATAGTTATATGTGAAAGTAAATTCGTGTGTTTGTTTGTTGCAGGACTACAGAAAAACACATATAGATAGCTTTGATATAGAAATAGGCCGAATTAAAATTAACGTAAGCGAAGTTGCGAACAAAAGATAATACTGAATATAGCTAAAATACCTAGTTGACCTCACGGTAAAAAGTAATGAAGATATATGCTTTGTATATTTTTGACTTGATTATGGAACCTAAAAAACGAAAAGGTATTTTTGCTTCTAGTGTTATTTATATTTCAAAGTAGGAGACAGCCATTTTAACTATTCACTGTTAAGTGGTACTCATATTGTTTTTTTTTTCGATTTGTCTACTCTATTGGCCTGGCAAGGTTCTAACAGCTTCACCTGAATACAATTCGTGTTAAATATTGCTTGTAACTATTATCTAACATCTTCTGAGAAGTGAGTTGAAAAAAAGTTTCTATTGACTATTGCTAACTAAACTCTTCGACAAGGAACACATTACTGTTTTGCAGCTCAAAAACGTGACGAGGATGTACTGTTTCAGTGAAACTTTGCACTGTTTTAATTTTTTTTTCTTTTTTAATATCATATAGGAGGCAAACGAAGATGCGGGTCACCGGTCACCGCCGTCCATAGACACTAGCAACTCTAGAGGAGTCGCAAATGCGTTGCCAGCCTGTGTTTGGGGGAATGGAGAGAAAGGAAAGGGGGAAGGGAGATGGGTCTCCGGCGCTCTCACTGACCGAACGAAACGCAACAATGCAAGTACTATTACTTCACGTCGGTTTACTGTGAGAGGGTGCTAGTACCGAGGACGAGCCGACCCATTCATGCTGAAACCAATAATAGCATCAGCGTAGCTCTTCTACCTACAAAAAATATTACATTACTCTTAACATACTGTCCTTAACTCAGATATTGTTCTAAAACGATTAAGTGTTTTGTGTCTCCACAAAAAAAGTCTTGAAATTCAGTAAAAGACAATTATAAATATAACATTTTTATTCAAAGATTAAGTATGTATCTTCAAAACATTTCAACTTTTTAAGTAAATTCGTCGTAATATCACAGACTAGTCCATAGTTACATTTAGTTATTTCAACCTTTACATATAAAAAAGAATGTTGACATAAATAAATCTTATTTGATTTGTTATCTTCATAGCTGTTTGAACAAAATTAAACTTAATTAACAAATACATAATTATTAATCGCGTTTCAGATTATAATTTTGTTGCTAATTAATGTACCATATTTGATATGGAACATATGTAGTTTGTGTGAAAATCTGTTAATTACATCATCTATTAGTTATATTAGATAATTACAATGCAAGAACATCGAATTCCATTAATTTATACTATTACTATTATCGGAAAGTTTGTAAGGGATAAATTTTGGTTACTCCTTCCCGCGAAAAGTATTAAATTTTTATTTTTCGCGAACTGACTACGCTATTGACCTAGCAGTCTTAACAACTCCACCGGACTATGAGTATTAAACGGATTTTATTGAAACTCTATAGTAACATAACTAAGCATTAAGTGAACACATCTATACAAATATTATAAAGAGGTAAAGTTTGTGAGTTTGTGACATTGTAGGGGGTAATCTCAGGAACTACTGGTCCGATTTGTATAATTATTTCAGTGTTATATAGCTCAATCATCGATAATGGTTATATCATCGCGTTAAGACCATTTGGGGTATAAGGGGTGTCGAGTAACATGTTTAGACTTGAGACACCCAAGCCAACCTCACCTGCACGTGGTGCACCCTGCTGAATAACGAACGAGGCAATGGTGAAAGCGGGGTGGTAGGGTTTTACAGCCCGACTGGGTCGCAACCACCATGCATATGGCGAAAAAGCCCGTCATAATGACTCGCTTCTGCGCCTCGCGTCTCAGGATCAGCCTGTGCATATCCAGTACCGGGTGACTTTCGTCATTATGGCCGGCATGACAGCGGCGACCGGCGATGGATAATCTGTCTCTCGGTGGTCGCCGTATCATTAAAAAAGTACTATGCTTAACATCAGGCATAGGGCAGTCACTATGTCGTGCTTCGATAAAAAAAAAAAACCAATAGGAGCGGAACACAGATGAAATTGAATATTTTCCATTCACTTCACTTATGTACAATAAACTAACTATATAACTGTGATTGAAGAAGGCATTACTTTGCGGAAATCCATAATTAAATAATTGAATTGAATTTCCAGGCGGAAGTGCAAAGTAGCATCCACCTTAGTACCTAGCTATATAATGTAAAACACCACCAAATTTACAAAATATAGAGTCCAATAACACAAGATTATGAATAAAATATTAAATCCACTACATGACAGACTAAGATGCCGCCAAAAACTCCCAGGAAAGAATTTTGCCATATTGGGCTAGCGCTGCATGAACCCTTGGTTTTAAACTGTTCTACGTAATACCGAGAGCCCTTTATAGATGGCGTTGTATTAAATTTAAAAAGTGGTAAAGCGTGGTTTCAAGATGTATTCTGAACAATTCTTGAGAAATTCAAGAATGAACTATTTTACTTTAGCTTTAGCTTGGTGAAGCTGTTCAGGCCTGGCTAGGCCAATAGTGTAGTTCGTTAAAAAAAATCATACTGTGAAATAGTCTAATCACAAGTTACTCGAAGAAAATATGTGGTGTCGTCATTTATAATGATACAAATGCGGACAAAGTGACGAGTAGCAATGAGTATTGAGAATTCTTTACATTGGTAAGTGTTGTAGAAACATCCATTTCTGACTCAGGGAACTTGTTTAGCAAATATTAATTAACTAAATTTAGAAAAAAATCTTCGGCTAAGTCTAATAAAACTAATCTATACAACAACCAAGATAAAATTATAAGTGCATATTTTGTGCCTTAGTTTTGAATGCATCAATTTCATGATATATTCCATAGTGAGTTCGAAGAGTTGTGCCTTACAGACGCAAATCGTTTGTGTTAAAAACACTTAATACTGAAATGGTGTTTATAACTCAGTCTTGATGTTACACATCTGGTAATATTCACGTTCAGGCAGCAAGAAATCCTTGGCGAGGTCGTAGAATTTGCTGAATTCGCAGTGGGCAGTTCTGTCGCAATTGTTGATGCGAAGGACTTGCGCCGTTGACTCACCCGCTTGGGACAAGTACACTGGCTGTGAATGACATATTAAACTCCAAGTTAATAATTCTCATATTATAAAAGGCATACGAGATATAGAAGAGACTAGGGCATATAAAGCTTTGTAATGAGTCGGCTCGCGCAGGCTAGTACCACTCGACCCACAGAAATCCGATCTGAAGTAACAGTATTTGCATTGTTGCGTTTCGTTCGGTCAGTGAGAACGCCGGAGACCCACCTTCCCTTCCCACCCCTCCTCACCCCTCCCCCCTGTTGCGAACTTCACTGTGAACAATGTGAGCTACTTTAATGATGTTCTGTTTCTATCTTTGCTTCAAGCTATTCGTGTTATTTTAATACGCGTATTTAGAATATGTTGCCTAAAGAGTTGTTAATCTTTTTTAAGCTTTGTAGGATTTAGCCTCTAACCACAGTCTCATTTTATGTTGAACTAATTGACTCGTACCCATTTCGTTGGGCGCTAAACTTCAACTGACATCTTGTAGGCATTACCAAGCTCTACAATTTCTCTCTAGAATTTAATCATATATTTCTCTTCGTTAAGCGTTCGTAAGAAAGGTTTTCGTTCGGCCGTTTTTTCTCCGATTTAGTCTGCAAATCCCACTACCATAAATAAGTCTTTTCATTTTTCGGGTTAATATATAACCTATGACATTAACAAGTAACGTGGTTTTCTATTGATAAAGTAACTTTCAAAATCGGTTTAATAGTTCCTGCGATTACTCCCTACAACCTCACAAACTCACAAATTTGATCTCTTTATAATATCTCGCTAAACCTGGAGGCGACTGGATCTCAAGTGCAGCGGAACACACCAACAAGGGCTTAGTGACAGATTTTCAACTTAACGGTGGTATCTAGTCAGTCGGGTTTAGATAAAGCCATACCATCATCATGCTATGGGTTCGCCATGACGTTTTTCTTCACCGAGAGTTCCGACCTAGTTGCTAGTATTCGAGAACTTACTTAGAATCGACTAAGCCATCATCGCTCCAATAATATTCAGTTGTTACCATTAAGATAAACATTTAGTGGAATTGCCGACATTTTACGATGATATGTTCAAAGCTACAAAACAGTTCTCAACTTGCGGAATATTATTCTAGGGAGATGATTAACTGTAAATAGTAGAGAAGAAGTATTGTTATATACACTTACGAGAACACTGTAATATCCGTGGCTCCTTGAGCGATAGAGCTCCAGAGAGAAAACCGCTCCATATTCGGGTATGCCGTGTTCGTTCCTCACATTTGCCACTTCCATCAGCGATCCGATATTGAAATCATGAGCAGAGAACATATAAAGTCTTGGTGCTATCGTTCTGCCATTTATAATATCTTGAGCTAAGGTTACGAATTTGTCTAGAAGAACGCCTGTGAATAAAACAATCCTTTTTATCTTTAGGCACTGTATACAATTTACCAGTATTTCGATGGAAGAAAGAAGGCCTGAAAGCTATCGCTATATCTATTGCTAAATAAAAGAAGTATTGATGAGGAATTTTAGTTTATTAACTCGTATTTGATGAAAGGTAAGAATTAATCAAATTTTTGTGTACTATATAGTTATTAGCCTTTGACCACAATCCTATATAATGCAAAGTGACAATGTGGCCTAAGATAGTAAACATGTTAAGCCTATAGTATCGGCTCTTAATTGCAGTTGTCCTAAGTTGCTGGTGTTTGATGCCAGATTTTTAAGTTGAGGGTGATAGTTAGTCAAGTGGGCTTAGACAAAGCTTTACCACTATGCAATTGTTTCATCACAATGTTTTGTTCATCGAAAGCTTTGACTCCGTCAAAAGATTGGAACCTATGTCGATAGACACAGTGTTCGAACACAGATGAATTAGAGAACTTAGAAAACATATCGCAGTGATTATTTTTCTTATAATTTTTTTTTTTGTAATATTGTTACAATACGGTAGTCGTCCGAACTATGAATTAGGTTAAGTTATTGTAATGTATGAATTGCACTCACCACCACCGATCTTTTTCATCTCCTCATCTCTGAAGTACATGTTATAAGCGTGTTTGGCCGCTTGTCCCAGCCTGGGCAGCAGGGGTTTAGCCCATTCAGGTATGTCTAAACCGAGTCCCACCTAAAATATAAATGGAATTTCATTTAATTTCTGTTTGCAAATTGAACGGATGTCAAACCCTTTGTAATATTTGCGTTTAGGTTAAAGAAATTTCTAGGTATTTTAAATTAGCACCATTATTACAACATTCATCACTTATTGGTAAATGGTCAACAGTCAGTGTATCATTTATGCGACCAATTATATGAAATTTTATGAGCACACCACTATCAGAGTGCTTGTATAAGAACTTATTATCTCGAACACATTCAAATACCTTGAAATCCTTTCAAAAATCTTTAATGAATACAAATTTTATCTCTCTCTGACTAGCAACAATTCTAAATCATATTTTTTTTTACTAAACAAGTTGTTATCGCAAATACGAAACTCGTTTTGTAAAACATTTTCGAAAGGAAGAAAGGATGTTTGCCTTGAACTAAAGTTATGTATTTGTTATTTACAGTCTATCTGTTTTTCGTGACTCAATTTCTAGTTTCTATACTATGACTCTTAATGTCAAATACATCGTCATTTTAATCACTAAATCTGTCCTCGTTCATTGTTGCTAAGCGAAAGAAATTTAATTAATGCGATTTCTACAGGCTGTATAGCTATGTTGTGATTTTACTCTCACGTTAATTGAGGAGATATCAGAACACTTTGCCACTTGTTTAACCTTCGATAGAACATTACAATTCAATGTCTTACCAAACTTCTAAACAGATCGAACAGCATTTGAAATGACAGAGGGTCTTCTGAGAAGTCTCTTCCAGTCTGTTCCTTTAAATACGGCAGCAAATCCTCATATTGTGCGAATTCTTCGCGTTGAGCTTGCTCCTTCGCTTGCGTCATCAGCTCGATGAATCTTTCGCAGTTCGAGTAATACCTTAACTAACACACAATTATTTGAATACGCTGTAATGTTATCATGTCATTAATCATTTTAGAGGCTAATTAGCATCCCCATTATGAGCTGTAACGGGAGAAATCGGTTCAAAGTTTAAAATTTTACAATGAGTCTTAACTTTCTCTGAAGGATAATGGTTTAGTTGAAAGCATGTACGGATATTGTGTCGACACAGGTTCGAGTCCTAGCAATGGAGCCAGAGCTATCGGTGAAGAACAACATCGCGTTGTAATGCAACCATAGCATGTTGGTAGGGTTTTTTCTAAGCCTAGCTTGGTACCACCCTCATGTTCAAATTTTGTCGGTAAGCACTTATCGATGTGTTCCGGCTGCTGCAGCTGAGAGCTTACCCCTTCTAGGTTTAATTTGTTTGTCATTAACCATGAGACGAGATTGTGGGCAAACGCTAAAACCTATAAAAAAGGAACTATAGTGTGATGGTATGGCATTATCTAACTAGCAATTTTATGACAAAAATTTCCAAAACTCTTGATGTGTTCAGGCATCTACACTTGATATAAGATTCTAACTGCCTTAGTTACTTAAACTTATGAAAATTATCAGCCACATTTGTATCTATATCAGCTTGCAATTCAATAAGTAAAACAAGTAGAATTACTTACGATAAAACATATGACTTGAATATACAAAACATTGAAAGGTTTTTTTTTTTCATTACTTAATAATTTCTTCAGTTAAGTATTAGTCAGTAAAACTTATTGTTGACCTATTTCTCTTTCTTAATTCTCATTCTAAGATTTAAAGTTTGTTAGGATTGGGGCAAGCGATGTGCCTTATCCTTTTTCCTCTATAGATAAAATATATAATTAAGATAATAAAGTACGTAAGCAAAATCGCGGTTATCAGCTCGTATAATATAATCTGTTTAAATTTAAACGGGCAACCTTCGATACGATCTTGTCCAAGGCTCATCACATCAACTTCGCTATCAACGAATAATTAACATATATATTCATATATCTGAACATTTATCTAACAATGATTAAAGTTCAAAAGATATTATTATAAGTTATTATGTATACAAAATAGTTATGTTTTTAAATATATAAACAAAGATTGACCTCACTGAGGCAGATAAAACCAGAATTCGGTTTTTTTATAAAATGATCGAATAATGACAACAAATCTCTTATGCCAGGTACTGTCGCAAGTTGATTATGATTGAACTGAATTGCTACGAGATCGAATTTCGATAGTCAGGCACTACTTGGACGTCTTATTCTTTTATAAAAACAGTTGAAGATATAAATCCGCGAGGTAGATTTATCCTTTGGTAAAATATTTCGAATGAGATTAACGGATATAATTCTACTGATGTTCAAATTTTATATTTTTATGTAATTACAAATAGAAATACATGAAAATAAAACAAGAGTCTGTGACACGCGGTAGAAATGACAACTAGTATTTTGATTAATTTTAAGAGAATTAGATGAAAACACCATTGAAATGGTAGATGTTAGTTTTCGGCATTATTTTGTAATATTAATAATGCTAATAGTACACAACACAGAATAATTTTTAAAAGCGCGCGATGTAACGTTTTTTTTGCTATAGATTTCAACCTTTCTTACTCTCTCTCTCTTTCTCTCTCTCTTGTACATATTTCGATCATAGGGTAACTATATAGCAAAGCATTTTATCTCATTCTCTCACAAACTCAAACCTATGTATACATTTATTGAGGATTTAATTATATTGCCAACATAAGAACCTCACATGCAAATTGTTAGTGGGAGTAGTGCCACATGAAGACATACGCTTCTCATGTTTTAGCCAAGGTCTAAAAGATTTTGACACAGTTTTAGTGCCATGTTTTCCTTTAATTAAAATGGATATAAGCTGAGATATACATTTATGGTGGATATTTCCCTGGCCTTCTAGCAAAAAAAATTGGAAGCAATTGTTTAAAGATTGAGCATACTTATATGGTACTAGCTGTGCCCACGACTTCGTCAGCCGTCAGCGTGAAATTTTATGTAAAACAACAATGATTAATAAAGTCATCTAAATGTATTAAGTCCATTATCTACTTTTCTCTCTTACTTAAGTAAAATAAAGAACAATAAATAACCTTTAATAGATCGAACCGATTTCAATGTTCGAAGATATGCTTCATAATTTTCTTGACGAGGTTTTGTCATGAACGCAGTACCTATTTTAGGAGTAATGGGTGTCCAAACAAACAAATAGACTGAGAAACAGGCATTTCTAAAATTGATTGATATGTATTATTTATTTATTAATGTATAGATGGGTATATACCAATAGGTAATACTTACAAAATCTTCCGATAAAGGAACTGCGGTGTAAGGAACCGGTTGCCAGATCTTGCCTACACCTTCATCCCACTGTTGCTCCGTCTTCGGTGGGTAAGCAGCAGCCATAGCGACCTGCGCCGTCATCTTCGTCCGCTCCTTATCTGTGCTCCTGATTGAGATCTCGGTCCGCAGATATAAATCGGATATCAAGGAGTGGCCTTGAGATCCGTATCTTTGACGCATGTATTTACCTATTTGGTATGCACGACGTTTACCGACCTGAAAAGTTCATGAAAGGAATTTTATAATAATTATTAATTAAATGAATGTCAATATTGATTAGTGTTATTAATTGTAAGTTACGTCGTTTAAAAACAGATGGCGTTTTAAATAAGTTTGTTGACAGAAACGCAAGTAAACCTTCGATTGCTAATATACATAATCTATACTAGTCTATACTAATATTATAAAGAGGTAAAGTTTGTGAGTTTGTGACGTTGTGATGTTGTGACGTTGTAGGGGGTAATCTCAGGAACTACAGGTCCGATTCGAATAATTCTTTCAGTCTTATATAGCTCATTCATCGAGAATGGTTATAGGCTATATATGATCACGCTAAGACCAATAGGACCGGAGCACAGATGGAAAATGTTTCAAAATCGGGATGTTTTTCCTTTTGAGAACGTGAACGAAGTCGCGGGCAGAGGCTAGTGAATTATATACTTGTATATATAAGAATGATCATAAAATATATACTACACGAAATCCCGTAGTAATAATATTTAACCATACATTTACTCATTTTGTTATACTAAAAAACCAAGCAGACACTTATACATACTTAAACGTATACACAAATACATACCTATTTTACGTTTAATGTTTTCCATACCGTGCTATAAGAAATTCCATTTCAATAAAGCAGATTTACTTACGTTAGTTAGTCCCTCCGGTCCTTCGATGTAAGTCATATTTTTAATTCTTTCTTGGTCTTTGGATAGAGAGAGTTCATCAGCATCAGGGGCTCGCTCTCCATGTCTGTTTATCTGAAATGAAAGTTTTACATATATCGTATTTAAATAATGTAGAATTCTATTGTACTTCTAGGAAAATGTGTTAAAATAGAAGTATATTTGATTTTTGTAAGTCAATTTATAAAGTACTTTTTTCCGCTACACTGTGTAAACAAAATTAACACTGTCGCTCTCGTTCTGACATGTAGATAAACGATCAAAAATAAAGAAACAGAGAGAGAGATAACACTTGTATGTCATGCGATGTCATTATTCTGACATCGCATATTCTATGATAGCGTTTATTTTAATACCATGCTTTTTCTTATGTTTATCTTGTTATAATACTTCGTGTTGAGGACTGATAAAGTTGAGGTTAGGGAAGATCCCATTCTAATTAACAATATACCTGAAGTGGGCTAACAATTACGAATCTAAAACAGCTTGATTAACTATTGAATGGCAATATGTATTTCGATAGGCACATTTCTCTTTTCAGTTTTGACATATTTTTTTTTTTTTTTTTTTCGAAATGCCTACGCTATTGACCCAGCAAGGTCTTAACAGCTTCATCGGACTACTAAGGCGAGCGCTTAAGGTACTCAGCCGATTTTATTTAGGCAACCAGCTCAAGGGTGCACAGCACACCTCGGCTTGGCTGTTGCCTGTTGCATGCAAAATCGCGACCTATCTTAGCTAACCTAGCTAACTATTCATATATGTTTGAGTTGTTGAAACGTATATGTGTATCAAGCATACAAGCCTCAACAACTCCTCCATATACTTATTATCGGAAAATTTAGAGTTTTTCAGTTCGATAAGGGAAAAAAAAGTAAGCCCTTCCACTTTCATGTGTAAGCGTGTAGGCGTGCACGTGTGTGGGAGTGATCGTGTAGTGTTGTAGCGGTGATATATATTTGTGTGTCACCGTATTGCGCAAGCAACGCACTCAAGTGCTCCCTACCGAGGGATCGAACCTAGGCGTGAGCCGCTGCCGTGAGAGGCCTAATCGGGTGTTTTGACATAGAATTATTACCTTTGTACTATTATTGTTTTGTTTATTTTGTTGCTCATCTGTATTATGTTATTGCATTGTTGTGTGGGTAATTTAATGTTTTTATTATTTATATTTTATGAGTTCTGTAATATTTTGGCTAAGACACCGACTTTAAATCTGTACATATCTATGACTCCCCCATTGAAAATTAGCTTTGTAGTACTAGTACTTGGGTGTATTGCAGAATATAAATGAATGAAGATGTTATTGTTGGGCACAGCTAATTAAGTTTTTACAGGTTTTCATTTTTTTTTATTGTAGCACGGCAAAATGACTGCAGCATGCCTGATGGTAATTTGGATTGTATGGATGGTTTTTGTAGGTGGTAGAGCCCCGCTGAAGCTATTTTTGGTTTCAGCATGAATGGGTCGGCTCCTCCAGGGTAGTACCACCCCTCTCACAGAAAACCGACGTGAAATAACAGTGCTTACATTGTTGTGTTTTGTTCGGTCAGTGAGAGAGCCGGAGGCCCACCTCCCTTCCTCTTTCCTTCTTTCCCTTTCCTTCCCCTCCCCCTTCTCCCATATACAGGCTGGCAACGCACTTGCGACGTCCCTGATGTCGCTAGTGTCTATGGACGGTGGTGATCACTTAACATCACGTGACCCACAAGTTCGTTTGCCTCCTTTGACATAAACAAAAATTCAATCCAAAAACAATAGCGACTACCAAGTGACACACTATCCCTCACCGGTCGCCACTATCATGCCGCCCTGTAAAAAGCTGGATATGAACAGGCTGATCCCGAAACGCAAAGCGCAGAAGCGAATCACTATTACGGGCTTTTTCGCCTTGTGCATGGTGGTTGCGACCCAGTCGGGCTGTAAAACCCTACCACACCGCTTTCGCCATTGCCTCGTTCGTTATTCAGCAGGGTGCACCATGTGCAGGTGAGGTTGGCTTGGGTGTCTCAAGTTTTATGATGTTATTCGACACCCCTGAACCCCCTTACACCCCATTTATCTTATAGTCGTGTTGTTTTCCAGCAATAAAAACTTATTCTTTCTTTCTAATGGAAATGATGAAGAGGCATACTCACAACAAAAGCCAGGACGAGTTCTTGATCAGCACCGGCTTCCCCTGAAGTCGGGTTACATTGTAAGTTATTCAGTTGTGCCAATATGTACACTAGGATTATGTAGCGGAACATTTTCTGGAAAGAAAAATAATTGTCTATTAGTTTTGACTATATCGATTAACGTGCCTTCGAACTGGTAATCGGCGTGTATTTATTTAGACGGAGTTTCTTTATATATATGAACACGGCAACGTAGTAACGTTAGAGTAATAACTCTGTACCTCAGAGTACATAGTGATATGCAAAAACGACGGTAATCCGCTGCGAGAATTAAAACCAATCACCAATTGGCTCTCTGACATTGGCCTGCAACCATATTGGTAGAGCTGCATATACGACTGATCCGAAATATGACAAATCAGAAAGTCACTATTGCAGATATTTCATTATGTTGACACGTGTTATATTGATTTATCCTTGTATGCGCCACGTCTAAGCGTGCCACGTAATGCTTGTATTACAGTTTATGCATTATGATAGTCATTCATACACAATGTTGTATGACACATACACATACGTTTTGCTCAAAACCTCAGTTAGATAACTAATACCGTGAAAATGCGACCTGAAGCCATTTGCGTTTCTAAGGCTTTCACATTTTGACTAACTTAAGATCATATAAGACTGTGATGAAACGTAAGTCTGTATAAATTTTTAATGAATCTTCACAAAATTCAAACTTAGATTTTTAAACAATAGCCGTGCTATTACAAAACAGTTAAATACGTATTGAATACTTGTTTTGAAAAGTTTTCGTACTAAATGCACCGCGTCGTCCGAGGCAAGTTCGCGTTATCCTTTTTTCGCAAGTCTAACCTAACTTCGGGCAATGAAAAAATATAGCTAGAATATAAAGGTAAATTTCACCGGCACTGTCAAAATAAAAATAGCTCAGATGGAAATCGGTTGCTTTGAGAATCCGTCTAACTCCAGTTCGAATCCGAATGACAACAAGAGATACCTTTTTTTATGATTTTTTTTTGGTAGAAAAATGCTAATTTTCTGAGGCAAACCTAACAGTTTATTTTAATTTAAAAATGTTATTTAAAGAATCGAGCTAGACTCGGTCGCCCAAGTACTATACTATTATACCCACTTGTAAATAGAAAAAATGTAATAGCTTTCCAGATATAAAACGAAATTAGAGATGATTCAATTTAAATATATAAAAATCTAGTGTCATGATGTATGTTCACGATGAACTCCGAAACTGCTTAACCGATATTAATGTAACGTTGGCAATTATACATAATTTGGTCCAACTCATCTATACTAATATTATAAAGAGGTAAAGTTTGTTTTGACGTTGTAAGGGGTAATCTTAGAAACTACTCGTCCGATTTGGAAAATTATTTCAATGTTATATAGCTCATTTCTCGAGGATGGTTATAGGCTATGTATCATCACGCTAGGACCAATAAGAGCGGAGCACCAATGGAAAATGTTTAAAAATCTGAATCTTTTTCCTCTTTAGAGCTTCCACTGCGTGTTAGCGTTAGCCCAAAGTAAATATGCCACGCGAACGAAGTCGCGGGCAGAGGCTAGTAAACGATAAGTTATTATGAGTTAAATTGCAAACTTTTGAATTTTTTTACAAATAATAACCCTTAAAACAACCAAATATCTTGTTCAAATATCATCTCATATGGTTATTTATAATTGAATAATAAAGTCAAGGTAAATAGGTATAATTTTTATTACCGCACACAATTAATCAAATAATTAAAAATCTAGTCAGACCACTATTACGCTCAGCAACAATATCTTCCATCTGTCATTCGTATTAAGCGTGATCAACAACGGTAATAATTGGCATTCTCAGAGATCAATCTATAAAGTATATAGAAACATACATTAATAAATAATTATCTAAATCGTATTGAAGCGAGATTTAAACAAATAGATAATAGTCTTCTTAGATTGGTCTTTGTTATATATTTTACCCCAATTCCGTAAACTTGCTTTACTGCTTTATTAATTAACTAGCTGTTACCCGCGGCTTCGCACGCGTTTTTTTTTAAATATATCAAATAAAGGGCATAGCCGGTTAAATATGGGAAATCTGCCCCCATGGCTTTTTTGACCCACACTTAGGGGATCGATTTGGCATCAAATAAAAATAATTCACACCAATTTTTAGCCCTTTAACTCAAACGACGTTCGAGATTTTCAAAAAAACCTGTTTTTTTTTATTTTAATTTTATTTTTATACTGAAATTCGGGGTTAATCGATGGTGATTTTTTTTCTTATTCTTAGGATCCTTAAACATAAAAATATCGTATGATCATCGTTTTTCAACGAAAAGTCGATTTTTAATGAAGAAAAGAAAATTCAATTTTTTTTTTAGGGTTTTTGAAATATGTCAATCACCAAAATTTGTCAGAACATGTATTTTACACCCCTCGACACTCAGGAATTTTTTCAGATTTTTTGAAGTGGTGGAACAATGTCAAAAAAATTAAAAAGTCATTTTTTTCCTGAAATTCGGCGTTTACACAAACGCAAAATAAAATAAACACGCAAAATAAACTTAAGAAATGTTTGCGATATAAACGTAACACGTATAATTAAAAATCGAAAACAAAACTAACGTAGAATAAACTTTTTGAATAGGAATACAAAATAAACCATGAAAATATTTTTGATAGAATGTTATCGCGTTATCATGCCCACGCATATAATACTGACATTAACACGCAGCGGAAGCTTCCAAAATAGCCCGATTTTGAGACATTCTTCATTAGTGCTCAGCTCCTTTTGGTTTTAACGTGATGATATGTAGCCTATAGCCATCCTCGATAAATGAGCTATCTAACACTAAAAGAAACTTTTAAATCGGATCTGTAGTTCTTGAGATTATCGCGTTCAACCAAACAAACAAACAAACAAACAAACTCTTCAGCTTTATATATTAGTATAGATGTATATTTTTTGAGCCTAGATACTTGACCATCATCAATCAGTGACAGACCCACTGCAGGATCATACGCCTCTCCCCGAAGGAAGCTTTTTTTTTATTATATCAAAGGAGGCAAACGAACTGGTGGGTCACGTGATGTTAAGTGATGACCACCGTCCATAGACACTAGCGACATCAGGGACGTCGCAAGTGCGTTGCCAGCCTGTATATGGGAGAAGGGGGAGGGGAAGGAAAGGGAAAGACGGAAAGAGGAAGGGACGTGGGCCTCCGGCTCTCTCACTGACCGAACGAAACACCACAATGCAAGCACTGTTATTTCACGTCGGTTATCTGTGAGAGGGGTGGTACTACCCCGGAGGAGCCGACCCATTCATGCTGAAACCAAAAATAGCTTCAGCGGGGCTCTACCACCTACAGAGCTATGGGCATAATCACCCCCGTGCCATCCCACAAGGTATTGGAGATTCTAAACTCTGAGAAATTGTTTTCCTCTTCCGTCAGCTGATAGTGTTACCAATAACCATTAAAATACCAATAACCATTAATATTAGTAAATGTGCATGAATTACGAAAAATTCGTTGATACATGTCGAGGTTTTTGAAAAAGTCTGTGATAGTGACTCGCTTCTGCGCGTCTTTCTGCAGGCCGGCATGATAGTGGCGACCAGCGATGGATAGTGTGTCACTCGGTGGTAGCTATTGTTTTTGGATTGTACTGTGCTTACCATCAGGCATAGTGCAGTCATTTTTTACCGTGCTACGATAAAAAAAAGAGGTTTCAAACTGCGGACATCGGATTGATATTCCAGCGGTCAAACAACCAGACCATCACGACTTAGATAGACACCAAGCTAAATACTTCGTAATGCAAAATAATTAAAGAAACAGAAGAAAATATTCCGAGACGTGATACGTTGAAAAGAAAACCGTAATAAACTTGAAATTTGTCACGACACAACACTACAAACAACACAACATTTACATTTTACAGTTAATTTGAAAATCGTGTAGTGTTTTTGTTACAGTTTAGTATTAAAGTCTTTCTCAATTAAGATTTTTTTAAAATAAATATACGTCTGTGTGCAGATAACTCATAAAATAACACTGATTCGATAGTAGATTGATCAAGGTCTTAATATCAAAAGAAATGAAGAAATATTTATTGGTAGAATTACGTTCTCAGAGACAAAAGTTTTATTTTTAATTCTACAAAATTGTTATTCATTTATTTACAAATCAAAACGAATCGTCTTTTTTCATGCGGGTAAGTAACACTACTATGTAATTTAGTCTGTAGGTACATAAGATTAAAATTATAGCTTTTAGTTTTTGCCTGGGTTAACCTTAAAAACGGCTGAATCAATCATAACGAGACTTTTATTATTGAATAGCGAAGTTTTCAAAGTATCATAAAGGCTGATCATTAAACTTTGTTATAAAAACTAAGATATGTTTATAAACGTAAAGAGGGATAGCCTAAAATCAACATAGAGGTCAAATGTTGGTGCCAAAATTAGGATTTCAAACAAATACTCACAATTATTTTAGGTCATAACGCTTAGTTCAAATGAGATAATAAATAATTTACATGAGAAAAAGATAAAAAGTCGCGGGCATCATATAGCTTTTAAAATAAATCTACTATAGTGTAAATAATTATCAATTTGGAGATTATTTTTCAAATTTCTCACTTAAGTCGCTTTCAATTATGTATTTTGTTTTTTTATGATAAAACTAGTTTCATAATATTTTGCAAGTAATACATAAATTGGTAGAATCGAATGTTGTAAAACTTTCAAATGCCGAGACATCTAGTTACATATATTTCAACTACAGGATGTTGCTAGCAGAACATTTTTGAATAGCTCGAGATTTTTCGCGGTATTTTGAATACAATTTAAAATGCTATTAAATGACAATAAGGCATAATATGTGAACGAACTGAGCCTAGAGAGTACTGGCTCTTGAGTACAGCTGCCAGAGACGTATCTTCAGATTCCTAGAATAAGCTACTGTTTAATACTAATTATTGAAAGGTTTTCCGTAATGTCCGCTTGGCTAGCTACTTATAAGTCTGTTGTCATGCTTCACATAGGTGTATTGTGGTGACCCCACTTAGAAAACAAGTTCTTGGTAGTTTGAATATGTCACAAACTTAGGCCAAGTTCAAGTTTCATTGCGTAAAAAAAAGTCGAGACAGTCATATGGACTGCTGACAGAAGTGGAAACTCAAAACAATGAAATATATGTTCTTTTTTTAATTTTCATATCAACTGTAGTGATATTTAAATTTCAGAAGTTGTTTATGAAATGATTAACTTTAGTGTGATTTTCATGTCTACTGGCAGTCGGAACAATAATTATGTACATTTTTACAAAGTCTTTTAATCTATGAAACGTATGATGAGCTGCAAATTATCAATATGACATACAGGTCTCTAATACGCACACAGAATAACAATACTCCTAGCTTAGACTACGCGTAGTTACTTTGAAGCAAGCCGCATAACGGTTGCTCATTCTTATGTAGCATGTCATGACGGGTAATACATTTGTCTCCTACAAAAATACAGCTCAACGTGCCTTAAAAAGTTTTCGGTTCTAAATTGAAATAAATTATAATTAAGAATATGATTACAATATAACTTACACGAATGTCATTGTAATTAAAATTAGAATTACGAAAAATTCATTAATTAATATATCAAACCTCGCTATTTTTACAATTGAACGTAGATAAGCAATGATTCGCTATTCAAGCTTTAAGCCTCTGTGCAAGCTTTAAAACATATCGACTGTTAACATTGTGTATAATAGTGGTCGAAACCCATAAACAATAACAAAATAATATAAACGAATCTAAAAATAAAAGGAAATTACATACAAACAAGACAAAAATACACAGTCTAACAAAATACTCGCGAACACGTTTGATCATAGCTAAGTACCTACTTACTCATGTACTGTTAATAAACATACGAATATCTCAATTACTATACATTTCTTATTTTATTTTGAGGAGAGGCGATGAGTAAAACATCCCTTTTCCAATAAAAAAATGAATATTCCAAATGAACTTATACATCATCAAGGTCTTATATTATAAACAAAATAGAATTAACTAAAACAAGAACCTCCTTTCTAAATTTGGTTAAAAACAAACACACACACAGACACAATTGATAAAATAAAACAGAAACGTTAACTATTCAAAAAATATATATATACAGTTTCGTACCGATATGACGGAGCCATCAGCTTCGTTTCCTAATAATGTTCGCACTATTCTTCCAACAAGGTCAGTAGATAATGTCATTATTATTCACTGTTTAAAAACTATTCACATTGAATTCTAATATCCGTATGGGTCCACCCTACGGCCGGTGAGGCACTAACCTACTATGTAATTGACATGAAATAGACATACATTAAATAATATACAGGATGGTAACGATAAATGTTGATGATAATTCTATTTGTATAAACTTTATTAGAAAAAATCTTTATCTGCTCTCTAAAAATGGATGAAACTTCAACATACAGTTTCACAGAACACAGACTGTTGCTAACCTATGTAATATGCTAGCTGTTACTTGTGACTTCTTGTGCCATTTGACGATAAAAAAAAACATTGTAAATGTGTGCCCGATTTAGAACACTGCATTTTTTGTTTATTATATATAGACAGAATCTAATAAAAAAATTTTTAATAAGCCTAAGTTGCTCCGTATAACATCAGCTACCTTCCAAAGAAAATCTTATCAATATCGATCCAATCGTTTCGGAGATTATGAGGAACGAACAGACAAACATGTTAAAAGTTGTTTTTTATTCGTTAGAAGTGCCGTATAAACATTCAGGACGTGGGCGACCGAGCCTAGCTCGGTTCTTTAAAAAAACGTTTTTAAATTAGAATGTTAGGTTTGCCTCATAAAAATATTACATAAAAATTACAAAAAAAATAATATATCTCTTCTGCTGTCGCTCGGATTCAAACAGGGGTTACACGGATTTTCGAAGCAACCGGTTTCCATCTGAGCTATTACTGTTTTGACAGCGGCGGCGAAATTTATCTTTATTTTCTAGCTATATTTTTTCATTGCCAGAAAACTCAGTGAAAAACGTTTTTTATGACATCAACATCTAGCTAGATCGATTTATCGTCCCCGAAACTACCTACATACTAAGTTTCAAGGTATTAGATGACGCCGTTTCCGAGATCCTGAATATATACAAATACAAAAATATTCAAGAATTGCTCGTTTAAAGGTTTAGATAGATATTCATTTAGTAAAAAGCTGTTATTTTGAAATTACAAATAAACACCGTAATTCTATATTTGTTTATAGATATACTGGGTGATAGGTTAGAAGCCGGCAATATTTTGACAGAAAGTTCATTAGGCGTTTCTGGTTCTAGATCAATTAAAAAAATAGGTGCTTACGTAATGATTAACCTTGAAAAGCTCCTTTCCAATTCTGTTAAAAGAACCTAGATGTGTTTTTTTTTACGTTTAAAAGTATCGTTCCTATACTTTTAAAAGTCTTCGAACAAATTTTAACTCAGGTTCTCTTTGTGTTTTATTAGTGTTTGTTTTGATATTATTATTTTAAAAAGTTGGAGTAATTAATTGTTTATTAACTAATTAATACATTAGTAACTAATTAATACATGTATGTAAACTTGTCATATGAACAAAATAGTAGCGAAGGCACCAGAGTTACTTATTTAATTTATACATTGTTAAAAATATTAATGCGTAATTTGTTTGTCAGTCGGTCATGTTCATGGGACGCGACGCGACGGGATGGGACTTTATCGAAATTTCCTATGGAACTCCATTATTTTCTTGAGATATTTATACTTATCTTATTTACCATCCAAATCGGCGAGTGAGAGATAGTATGTCATTGTAATTATTTTAAAATCAACCAAATATCTATATTAATAAATCTGTGCTTCTTGTTTTATACTAGCTAACCCGGCTACGCGTTGCTGTGGCTCATTTATTATATGTTGAGTTCAAATTATGTTAAAGTATCGATATTATGGAGTAGACATATGGTCTAGCTAAAAACTTAAAACAGAAAAAGCGAGGCTACATAGTAAATAGATCAACAGAACGTATACACCATAAAAGTCGAAGAAGTCGAAAAAGAAATTCAAAATTAAAAAGTGGCGCCATCTATGTGATATTTATAACAGTCGGTCCTACAGTTATCAGTCGACAAATTAATTTAAAGGGGCATCTGTTAGACATTGATAAAACTTAGGTTTATAATAATAATTTACGTTATAATTCAAAAATATTGAAGCCATTAATCCAAATATAAATAATCTTATCTCTTAAGTTGGAACAAATCTATACTAATATAGTCTCTGGCCGCGACTTCGTTCGCGTTCTCAAAAGGAAAAAACATCCCGATTTTAAATCATTTTTCATATTTGCTCTGCTCCTATTGGTCTTAGCATGATGATATATAGCCTATAACCATTCTCGATGAAGGAACAATATAAAACTGAAAGAATTATTCAAATCGGACCAGTAGTTCCTGAGATTACCCCCTACAACGTCACAAACTTTACATCTTATTAGTATAGAAGTATAGATTTACATTACACAACCAACGTTTCATAAAGATCGGTTGAGCAGTCTTAGAATTCATCGTGGACTAACACCATAACACTGGATTTTTATGTATTTAGATGATATTTATTAAGAAAATAATAATTCGTTATTATCGTTCACACGCTGTATAAAGTTTTATCGTTTGAATTTGAATATTCTATTTTTTCTTATATAAAAAGTTCAACCAGTTATTTTTTACCATTTTAGCATACCGGTATTCACAGTTTATAACTTGAAGCATTAAAAATGTATAGTCATGATAATTAATATCTTAATTTACTTAACATTATGCTCTTCCATAGGGCATAAGCAGTGATTATAAAAAATAACAAAAGTAACTTATAATTGGTTAACATTTTTTTTTTTCGAACTGACTACGCTATTGGCCTTGCAAGGCCTTTGAAGCTTCACCGGACTACTAAGGCGAGCGCTACAGAACAACAGGCCTCTTCCCGGAGAAAGATATGGCATAAACCCCGCACCGTAGCAAGACAATTTTGGGTTTATCGCGAACAGACAGACGTTGCGCGACTTCGTTTTATAATATGTGGTGATATAATAATATCTGTGATGGCAGAATTAAGAAACCGACGTTGTAAAACTTAGAGTTTAACGATTCGTGAGGCTCCAGGACGATGACTCAGCATGGTATATACTATATCCCATGACCGGTTGAAATCGTCGGTTTCAATAACTATATTTAAGGGTTGTTAACTTTATATGCGGTAGCGTTAGATCTCGATCTCTATTGATGTTAATCGACGTGGTTTAAGATGGTAATCAGACTAGCCATAATGAACAGTGTGCTCTCAGTTTTAACCATTGGAACAAATCTATGAGCATGGTAACATATAACATAACATGGTAACATGGATTCTTAATAATTGAGGGTGGCAGTTGTAGACTTAAATCAAGTTTCACGACCATATTATGTTCCATAGGTACACATATTTGGAAGGGTTTTTATTTTTTTACTTGTTCTCGATCTGGGGTAGCTTAAATTAGCCTAGTTGTTACATACGAAATACACTTTGGGATCGTGAGCTATGCAGGTAAATATGTGTGTTTGGCGAATTCTTATATGAATGAATAGCTATTCGTTAACCTTAGACAAGTTCGCGTTTTTGCATCTAAGGCAACAGTCCAATCCGAGGTTTCGCCACTTTGACACCCTTGAGCTTGTTGTCAAGTGGCGAAGTGTCTTAAGCGTTCGCCTTAGTAGTCTGGTGAACTTGTGGAGGCCTGTCGGGCCAGTAGCATAGTCAGTGGAAAAAAAAACAACATATTATAGTTTCTTCACAATGTTTTATTATAACTAAAAATGCGACTCAATTGTAATTAATTAAATTTAAATCGAACGAATCCGAGTACGTTAATTACTGAGATATAATCACTTCCGAGATATATCTTTGACCATATAATCATCTTTTAAAATAAATCCTTTCCATATACAGTGTTATTGGTAATTTAAAGCATTCCCGTTAGGAGGTAATTATTTGTGATAATTTTGACCCCCATATGCATCATGTAAAAGTGAACTATGTTTGAGTTACCATGTTTTTTAGCTTTTTTCAAAATTAGTCAAAATACTACATCAACACATCACACAAAAAACAGTATTAATATAATCTTGTTCTCGAGATGATAAATGACATTATTTCAATACTCTTTTAAGTTTTTTCCGCTTACCAATAACCCGGTATATAGTGATATATATCACGTGCTTAGATTCGATATTGAGGCAATACACGAGCAGGCCTCGTGAATAAAGCAAATGACACCGCAGAAGCAACACTATTTATATCTGTAATAATGAACTTTGTGGCGTTATCTCGTATTTTATGTTTTGTATATTTAAAAAATATTCAGATAATAAGAGCACGTGTCAAGTGAACGGATAAACTTGTGATAATACCAACGTAATCTATTTTATAACAAGTAAAGTTTTTAATTAGTAGGATTGTTTATTAAAAAGTGATATATTATCTCATCTATTATTTTAGCAAGTAAGCTTCTATATTAGAAGTTATTACCGACAATATTTAGTGGTTAATTTATTCCTATCGTATAATCTTCTGATGATTTCAATAAAATACCAAAACGGCGAGTCTGTAGGAAGTTTTCAGAGAGTTTTGACATTTCCGAATTCATATCATATGTTAATAGTTCTAATTCTTAAGTTATACACAATAAGTATATGACATTAAAAAAAACGTAACAATATCGAATACAGATTACAATATCGCAAGTTTATGAAAAAAAATGCAGCCATTAACTCATAATATGTTATCTGTCCTCTGACAAAAAAAAAAACTGTACCTACAGATAATTAAGGCAATGAAAATGGCGCGCGTGAAGCATTTAATTGTTCACAGATTAGCAATTACATCCGTAATTAGCAATAGTGCCAAAAGGGAATAATTAAAAATAATATATACTAATAATAAAATGGTAATTGTATTTGTTCATTGTAAACAGAAACTTATCGGAGGTAATGTAAGAAATGTATTAAGATGCAGTGAATCTATTCTTACAGCTTTATCTACCTGTGCGTTGTGTATGAATGGGAATTGTATTTTGTAGTGTTATTATAAGTGTTATGATATGTGTAAAATCATATAAGACGTGTTTTACAATTCGATGGACGATAATAATACGACTTAATTTAAAGGTTTGGATAATGTTTGGTTTAATATAGTATGTAGTGAAGCCAAAAGATGGCGCTATTTTCAAATACTGACAGACGCTTTATATTGCGATTGTGGACCTCTGTATCATTTGGTATTTGTACAGCCAGTCAAACACGGTCCTCCCATATTAAAAAAGAAAACAAACTCTTTGGTCATTTCCATTCATACTATTTCAAATGTATTCACAAATAAACTTTACATTTTATAACGTATTTTTTCCACTATTAATTAAATAAAATACTCTTAATCAAACTAGAGGATTTGTTTAAACTTTTGAAACGATTAAAAGATTTAGAAGAGAAGTTTTTCTCTTAAGAGCTTCTGCTACGTGTTACCGAAGTGATTATTCCACGTGGACGAAGCTAGAAGGAGCTAATTATAAATATATCGACAGAATTTCATTATAATTAAAAGATTGCTATTGTCGACGATTTGAAATCACTAAAAGAATAATTTAAACTGTAATTAGAAATATTATTACTCGAACGTCCACTTAATTGAGATAAGAATGATGACAAAATTCATTAACAAATGCCAAGAGTTGACATTTTGAACAAAGTTAAATAATAAAAATAGGTAGCAAAGTTCAGGAATCATTTAGAATGCAACGTCCTCGGAAACCTGATCTCATTTTAAATACGATATTGAATTCAATCTACTACGTATGTATGAATTCAGTATCAGTGATATTTGATAGTTACATAGAGTTCAAACTATGCAGAGACGTTATTCAATCGAATGTATAAAAATTAATGTTTCAATACATTCAAGCATTCTTCTTTCAATTGTGTTCAAATTTTGTACGTTCTTAGAACTTCCATTACTTTTTAGTTAATTTTGATTTTTGACTTTAATACAGTTATCGAAAAATAGATATCCACAATTATTTAAGACTACCCATAACTCTACACGCGTTTTTTTTTAAATTGTTAAAAATAAATAAAAATTGTGAGAACATCTACAATTACAGAAATGCTCTTTCAAATACATTTGTTAGTACGACACGCACACCACCGCTTTACAATGTAACCTGTACATTAGACGTGTGAATACTAATAGTGTGTCGATTGAGATTTAGCATATTTTCAACTTTAACACATTATATAACCCCCTTAATACTCACACTATATAAGAAAATAATAACCATTTCAAGCTATTATACATTATCTGACAATATGACACACGTAAGACCATCTTCCTGTAATGTAATTGAAGATAATAACTTTTTTATAATAACAAATATGTATTTTATGATATTTTGCCAACAATTTCCTATGACCATGAACTTGATTCAAAATTATATTTAACTTGTAGTAAGAAAAACAGGTAATTAAATATTGACTATAAGATGGCAAATTCAAATAATGGTAAACTTATATACCTATACAAATAAAATGGTAGTGATCTGTTGTTGTGCGCTTATCACGCAAAAAATACTCGATTTTGATCAATTATTTTTAGTTTACCTTGTAGACTCTTAGGTATCTAAAAAAAATATTATGAGCCATTACGGTACTTTTGACGTATATCAATATCATCATCTTTTCACTCTTATCCCACATCAGTAGGATCGGAACAACATGTTTTCTTTTTGACTTTCTCCTGTCAGATATCATCTCAGTATTGACACCTTTTATACACATTATTTTTCACACAATCCATTTCTTTTTTCGGTCTTCCTCTACTCATATATCCGTCCACCATCATGCTCAAAACTGTTCTAGTCGCATGGTTTTCATCTCTCCTCATGACATGCCCATACCATGCTAAGGAAATAATATGGTATAATCGAAATAAAGTATCATTTTTTTTTTCCAAGATTATGTTCTTTATGTGATAAACGTTTATTGTAATTTTTAGACTTTGTGAAAAAAAAAAACTGTTACAGGTTTCTACGAATAAGTATAATAAATCGTTTCAATCATTCTTAGAAATGTATGTTTGTCTTTTTGTTTGAACACGCATCACTGTTAATTACTCTGTTTACAATAAAACCTCGAGTAACATTTAGTTTTGCTTTCATTAAAATCGGTACATTCTATCCAAAGTTATTGTAATTTTAATAACGATGCGACTTAAGTAGGTACGAGAGAAAAGTAGATAACTAAATGGAATTAATATTATTATAGATTAATTTATTAATTTAATGAATTACTAATAAAAAAATAAGCTCACAGATACGATTTTTACGTATACAAAATACTACATGTAAGCAAAAAAAGGTGCGGACCAAGAGTCTGCAGAATAGAATAAAAAAAGGAATTAATATATTCAGATAACTTTATTAGTAACTGTTATTACACAAGGTTTAACGCGGACCAAGTCGAGGGCACAGCTAGTTAAATAGTAACATCATATAGTGCGGCGACGCGTATCGTGGCGACACATTAAAAAGACTATCACGATAACTTAATTTAATATTAAGTTATTACTATTTTAACAAACTAGGATGTTTATAAGGATTATGAGTTCAGAGATGTCTGCTTTCATGCCTTGGAGAAGTGGGGCAAGCGGTGTGTTTGATTTTTCCTCTGTACATAAAATATCCCATTAGGATAATAAACCATATAGAAGAAGTTGTGTGTACCAACTAGTGTAAATTAAATCATGTAGCCAAGATTTTGATATTGTTTGTCGTTGCTTTTTTTTCCGTAATGGAAACGCTGTTGAAGTGGAAAGGTCTTTACAGCTTCACCGAATTATTGAGGCGAGCGCTGAAGGCACTCAGCCGATTTGGGGTGTTTGGGCGACTAAGTCAAGGGTGCACGGCACACCTCGGCTTGGGCTGTCGCCTGTTTTGTGCGAAAAATCGCGACCTATCTGAGCTAACCCAATCTAAGCTATCTAGATATACGTATATGAGTTATTGAAACATGCATGTTTACCAAGCATGCGTGCCTCAACAACTCCTATATGTATTTTGTGTCGGAAAAATTCCTCTAAACTATGTAGGAGAGGATAGGATAGGGAAAAAGTTTGTCGTTGCTTTGTTATGGTTGAGACACTATTACAATCTATTATCGTTTTGTCATTGCGAAATATATTATTATTGTCAGAAGACTGTCTGCCTGTTTCAATAGTAGGGCTAAGTTCCATTGTATTACGGTTGAAAATATATTTAGCAAGTGTAGCCGTAGTTCAAGACTAGTGTTGTCTGATTTTAGTTGAACTGTAACATGATGCAAAGTTTAACACAATGCGGTCCATTAGGAAACTCCGAACAGCATCGGTAATGTCTCGAACCGTCTTTAGTGAAAGGAGGATGTATTATAAAGTTTATATTAGTTGAAGTCTTGTTCCCACGGCGCGTGTTTTAACCGACGGTTTGTAATATTAGGTAGTATATAGTGTTAATAATTGATTTTAATGTAATTAAGTTATACCTATTCTCGGGCAGATCAAAGCGATTGTGGAAATAACTATGGTAGAGTGGTTAGTCCACTGGGGTTTCAATCCGACGTCCGCAATTTCGAACCTCGGCATGTACTAACGAATTTTTTGGAATTACATATATTTATTAATTTAAATTAGTAACACGGTAGTTTGAAGGTGCAGAGAAGTACCGTGAGGATATCTAAACCAGAGAAATGTTCTAGTACCAAAGTATGTTTTGAAATGCTCTTGGCTTAGCTGATAACATGTTCTGACAATCCTAGCAACTGAGTTGGAGGTTTCGGTGAAGAAAAATATTCATGATGTAATCATAGCACCATGCTATATAGGTAGGTATTTTTCTAAGTCCGCCTAGTTACTTACCACACTCAAATTAATGAAATCTGTCGCCAAGAACTCGTTGGTGTGTGTGTTCCAGCAGTTGCTCCTGAGAGCTAGCCCCTTTCTATATTTAGCATGTTTACCATAGCATATCATGAACATTAAATGAGATTGTGTTGAACGCTAAAAAATGTGGGAAAAAATATAACTGTGGCTCTCTAGGAGTTTGAAAATGTTAATACGTCGTGGACTGTTGTGGTGATTATGCTCAAACCTTCGGGAAGTAGCCTTACAATGGATCTCTTACAGGTTGATGTGGTTGTATGTGATACTAAAAACATCTAATAGGGATGGTCAATATTAAAAAAAAATCGATGTTGACATCGTTGTTAACATCGGTTTAAACGTATTGATGTACGATAAACATAGATAGCAAAATATCGATGTCTCAAAATATCGATGTTTTTGCTAGCAATTAAAACTGTCTCTAAAATAACTAACTTTATCGGGTGGTCCTGGCACAGGAGTTGGCCAGCGTTGAAAAAAAAGGTCTTCCGAAGAAATTACTATTCGTAGGCCTTAAATTTGTCAATTATCTAGTTTTGACATTTATGTATTTTGTTCTCATAACATCGATGTTATCGAAATCAAAACATCGATGTGTCAATGCTTTGTAAATAAACATCGATGTTTCTCCAACATGGATGATGAATATCGGTCATCCCTAACATTTAACGAGTAAACTTAAAATTAAAAATGTATATTTGAGCTTACAATTTGTGAATTGTGTCACTATATATGTGAAATCCGACGTATATTTCTTTAATGAATTAAATATATAAGAGACTGCATAAGTTAAGCAAAACCACAGCAAAAAATAATAAAGTATACATATACTTTCCAAGATCGTGTAAGAAATATATATATATATATGTGTATCTCCATTTCAACACGTTGGTATGTACATTGACTAGTTTTTATCAGTATATGATAATATGGATTAATTATTTAAATATATAACCAACTCAGTAGTAGACACATATATATACAGAATATACGATTTTTATTCAATGACCCAGATAATATAACCCTCAAGTACTTACCTATCTCTCTAAATTTTCTGACAATGAGCCGAAAAACAATAAAGAATTATATTCCATATTTAATATACTATTTATTTTGTTGTTTATTTTCAATATGTTAATATTATATTTAAATGGTAGTTTTTAACCATTGTACCATAAAACTGTCGACAAGTTGTCAATGGTACAGTAAAAAATAAAGGTTATTCCTACTTTAATATTTTTAATTCAGCTAAAAAAAAAGTATATTTCCCCAAGCACAAACCTGAATTAGCGCGAGCGAAACCGCAGGCAAAAGTTAGTCACTAATACTTCCGTGTGTTTAATTACTGTCGTTGTAATCTTTGTATTTTGTACAGCAAACTAGAAACCCGATATTTGCTGTGAAGCGAATTCTTTGTCTCTTTGTAAAAATAAATCAAAACACTAAAAAGTTTCGATATAAATCAGATTTTACAGCTAATTCTAATATACTAGATTTTCTTGCGGCATTATCTATATTAATTTGTAGGTGGTAGAAATACGCTGAAGACATTATTGGTTTCGGCTTGAATGGGTCGGCTTGCATCCACCTACTATCCGACCCACAGAAACATCGACGTGAAGTAACAGTGCTTGCATTATTGCGTTTCGTTTAATCAGTGAGAGCGCCAGACTTTCCTCTCCCCTTTCCCCCAGTTCCCCCGCAAACATAGATTGGCGACACATTTGCGACTCCCATGGTGTTGTTGATGTCTATGGACCGCGGTGATGACGTAACAACAAGTGGCCCACCTGTTCATTAAACTTCTATGGCACAAAAAATAAAAATAATGTGGCTTTGACTAATATCTCGAGAACCGTACTATTTTTTGAGATGAACATAGGCAATATTTTTATTGCTATTCCAGACAACGTGTGTGTATAATATTATAATGAGCGATTGACTAATTAAGGCCTGAAGGTGTATCAGACAACACATTCGCGTGTTTAGTATTAATTATTTGATATATTTTCATGTTTCTTTTTATAAATCTAGTACGTTTATGAAGTAACGTGGGAACAAATACTTATATCGGCTAGCTGTTGTAATCTTTTTCTATTAAATTCATGTTTCGATAAATAGTTTAAAAAAGAGATGCTTTGATGCAAATATTCAAGAGAGAGGATGACGGTACAATTTTTTCTTTGTATCGTTTCTACAAATTCGGAAAAGATTATAATTTAGTAGGTTTTTTTCGTACAATAGAGACTTTTTTTTCTCTTTATTTTTGTAGAGCGTTTGTTCAAAAAGAACACACTACCTTTTGTAGTCCGGTGAAGCTGTTAAGACCTTGCTAGGTCAATAGCGTAGTCAGTTCGAGAGAAAAACACACACCACCCTTTTCCATACAACAAACAATAATCAAACAAAAATCTTTAACCGATAAAATAATTAAAAAACATAACCTCGCAATAGCTGTCTTGCCCTTATATCGACGTCCACCAAATTAGACATTAATTTGGCTTCTTCCGATGCTGGGCGCGACAATATTTGGTAACAAATGCCTATATTATAAATATTATTCTTAAATAATTAGGAATGTTAATTTGTAGATAAATATACAGCATTGATCATAAAACATGGTTAATTGGAGTCACATTATTTTGGATAGCAATAAAATACCTTACTCCTTTTATTAAATATTTCTTGTAAAAACCTTTGAAATAAGGTAGCATGAGATTGACTAAATAAACAATATTTTTTTCTATGTAAATAATAATATATTTCAATTAATTTAATGAATTATTCAATCCTAATAAACATTTTTTACTCTTCCAAACGTAAATGAAATTACATCATTATGTCCCGCCGTAAAGCGTTACAAAAATTGCACGCGCTGCAAATAGTATGTTCTATGTCATGTAAGGATTTATCTTCTCATTTGCTTTTTCTGTGTCTACAATTATTACAATGCATTTATATAATATTTGCACAATCACTATCTGATAGTAGAGTAGAGACAGTTGCTTCTAAAAGGAAAATATCGTTGCGGAAATCTGTTGCGTTCAAGGTAACTTATAAAGAATTAACAAAGTAATATAATTTGTTTGATTTGTGATTAGAGTACACGCATAGAGTTATTTATTGCAATATTCAGTTTTATTTATCTTAATTTTATCTATGTGATGTAGGGTGACCCTAAGGAAGTTTTAAGAGGTAGCTTAAAATTTTAAAATAATTCAAAAAAGTCGAAACAAAATGAGAAATTATAGATTTTTGACAATTAAATCTTTATAGCGAAAATCGCCTCGAATTTATTTTGCACCTCTTTAACCTTATATCTGTTGTTGTTACAAAGTAGTAAAATAACGAGAATTAAAAAAGGTTTTTGACGATTTTAGAAAATTTAAAATTTTGATCGACCTCGTTTTTTTTAGCTGCGCTTTGAAAAGGACTCTTAAAACATAATAAGCTATCATGTTTTAGTAAGAGACTCAAAAAATGTTTTTTTTTTTGGGTCACCCTAATGTCACTGGCGAAATAGTTAATCGAGATATTGTTTTTACTGTCCGGGTGATATTAATAATGAAAAATCTAATTGAGCTGGTGGTAATGCATGAGGTTAGCTGCTTAGTAAGGTAGACACACTAACCATAAGCATAACATAACACCCAATTTAATTACATAAAAAATCGGCCAATATTGGAACACGATACGCCTAAACGTGTCTTAATCACAGATGCTAGATCTAATGTGTGGTTGTCGTTAACAATATCATGTTTTAGCATACATTTATCCATTTCCTTACTATGTTTTCGTCATTTTAACTCAAGTTTTATACCATATCTCATGGTTAATAGGAAACAATATTGGAAGAAATTATTATATGCTTGTAACAATACTGTATTCTGATGATACACGACAAATATATCTTCAGAAAAGTCAATCTTTCAAAGTACAACTATACGAGAACATAAACCGACGAACCGTGACCAGCGACCTTCCCAATGACAGAGGTAGATGTTCTCAACATAGAAAAAACAAGCTACCGCGATAAAAAAATGCAGACATGCGGCTTTAAATTGTCTATAACGTTTAAAAACAATACATATTTCACGATTAGTAATAATCTATACCTATAACAACAATGTAAATCTAACTGTATGTACTTTTTACACCTTTGTAAGATATATTTTAAATATTTTTTGAAATACACGCATCAATGCTAAAGTACTACGTTCATAATAAAACGTTTTTAAGAAAATAATGAAGCATATCTTCGAGTAACACTTCGTTTTTGTTTTAATAAAATCAGTTCGTTTTATGAAGTTTATTGTAATTTTAATGATGACACGACTTAAGTACAAGACAAGAGTTTTTGGCGAGAATTTAGTCTGTCATGTAGTGGATTTTATATTTTATTCATAATCTTGTGTTATTTGACTCTATATTTTGTAAATTTGGTGTTGTTTTAGTTAGTTTATTGTGCATAAGTGAATGGAAAATAATAACAAGGAGTATGAAATTCTTGATGCCACAAAAACTCCCTGGAAGGTTCTAACAAGGGATCAACCATCTTGTTAGAGTATTGATTCACACGACGCTTAATATTGAAATGATTGTACGACGCTGGTAATATTATTGACTACGCGACAATGGCAGTAATAATCTGAAAGATTGATTGCCAAAAATAAAGTAAAAAAAATACAAGAGAAATAGTTAGAATTAGACTTAATACATTCAGATGACTTTATAAATCACTGTTTTGTACATCAGTTTCCACGCGTACGAAGTCGTGGGCACAGTCAGTACAATATATGTATATTGAATACTAGCCTCTGCCCGAGACTTAGTTCGCGTGGAATAGTTATTTTGAGCTAACGCTAACACGTAGTGGAAAAGAAACCCGATTTTCAAACATTCCTCATTGGTGCTCCGCTCCTATTGGTCTTAGTATGATGATATATAGTCTATAACCATTCTCGATAAATGAGCTATATAACGCTAAAAGAATTTTTTAAATCGGACCAGTAGTTCCTGAGATTACCTCCTATAACGTCACAAACTAACAAACTCACAAACTTTACTTCTTTATAATATTAGTACAGATATGATACCATGTATATGAATAAGCATAATTAAAATACGTCCAGATGTTTTGTTGCCCACCACACGTCCCATCCACACTTTTACTCACTTCTTGCTTAATTTACTATTTAGGAGTCGTCTATTAATAACGTGGGGAATTTTTGTGGTTTTCAACCCCTCTACGATCCTGGTGAGGTGTCATAAGGTACATCTCAACCCCTCTTCAATCTACCGCTAATCACACGTGAAATCTTGCCAATATAAAATGGGCTGAGTGCCTTAAGCGCTCGCCTTAGTAGTCCGGTGAAGCTGTTAAGACCTTGCTAGGTCAATAGCGTAGTCAGTTCGAGAGAAAAACACACACCACCCTTTTCCATACAACAAACAATAATCAAACAAAAATCTTTAACCGATAAAATAATTAAAAAACATAACCTCGCAATAGCTGTCTTGCCCTTATATCGACGTCCACCAAATTAGACATTAATTTGGCTTCTTTCGATGCTCAGTTCTCTCAGTTCGAGAAAAAAAAAAACGTGAAATCTTTCAAATGCGTTGGATTTAAGCAAGAACACAATTTGCTTTACTATTTTTTATTATACCTAATTACTATTAACCAATATCAAACCAAATAACTTTACATCTATTCCTGGATTTTAATGTATAGAAACATTGTGTCATTGCGTCGAAGCATATTGTAGTGTAGAAATATATTTTAGTATATTACTTTTACATGTTTACACTATCTTTTGTCCTAAAAAAAGTACTTGATATCTGCCGAACCCCCCTCTTTCTTCCTCGTAAGATTTAGTGATATTCGACTTGACCACATCCCTCCCCTAAATCTCTCGGGTAATTAATGGACACTGCTTTACCTACTATTTTTATGGCTATTACTCTGCTACTAAGGGTCATTAGACTGTGTAATTCTATGAAATATTTGGTACGCCTTAAGGATATAAAGCTCAAAAATATTTTCGCAATTCCTACTGGTAGCTTTAGCGTTTACTGAATATTAAGATAGACTTTTGAAGATTGTTCGAATTAGTACCTAGTTGTGAAAAAAAAAATTATCGAATTGGGTGAAATAATTGAATTGATGGTGATTTAAAATCAGCGGTTATGGTTACCTACGCTTTTGAAATATATATTTATTTTTTAAACGGGCCACAAACATGTTTCGCTCATGGTGTCGCGGGCCTTAAACTACGAATATTTAGATATTAAATTTAAAAACAACATAATTTCAAATTAACAATGTATTAATGTAGTGAAAAATGGTTATCCAGTAAAACAAGCTTGGTATAACCCTTATATCGTAAGGAACGCATTGTGGTTGGGTTATCTAGGAACTCTTTAATTTACTCAGCATGTTCATAGTTTTTTTGATGACCACGAGATTTAAAATAATTGAAAATAAAGTATAATCGAGTGGGCCAACTACAAAGACCCGGCGGGCCGCAGGTTCAGTACAGGTACTCTCTAAGCTTTTCCAAATTAAAATGTATACTTTTGTATAGGACGCACAGTTAATGAAGGGTTATTTGTTTTGAGAAATTATCAACAATCTTAGAGTTGTTTATAAATTTAAAAAATAAATATATACTCCTTAAATTACATTACAATATTTCCCTAATTTACTAAGAATTTTAACAATTTCGTTTTGTATACAAAAAATACAGGTCATATTTACCGCTACTGACTTACTTTACATTTAGCCAAAAGCTTACTAAGTTTCTTTTTTTTATGTAGCATAGGTCAGTTAGTAAGGAACGCGATTCATCTTTACCAAATTTCATACTATTTTTTGTGTGTTTTTATACTATACCGATATTTTCATATTTAGAATGCTAATTATCTTGAAAATCTAATCAAGAAACATAACTTCATTAATTAAATGGCTTATAAATCCTACCCCACCGAACTAATCTAGATATTATGCATCAATATGTAAATCTATATTCCTGATTCACAACTTTACTTCAGTATTTTTCGAAAATACAAAAAATGAAGCGTTGACTTCTATAACGCAAAATTAATCAATATACGTAACAATTTATAATTAATTATTTATTAAATATAATACTATAGAGTATATAGTGTAGTAATTATAATATAAAAAAAAAAATATTTAAATGAATAGTGATACTTACAATTTAATTAGTGTTAGACACGGAAATGTGAGGCGGACAGGTCGTCCTGCGCGGCGGCGTCTCACTAGCGCTTGTGCAGTCCGCGCTGAGACGAGACGATAGCTGACTGACAGACTGACGGAACGGACTGACCTCCGCTGCCGACTTCAATTCTCACATACATAACAAATACTAATGATTGGCTTTTAATCTCTTACAACATTAACATATAAAACGGTGAAGTATTAAATTAGCTTTGTTTTTATTTTACCCTAAATTCCATGTCTCATTTTATGCAATATACTTTGGGGGTAATATACATTTATTTACCACTAGTTATCAGAGATATAAAACACGTTTGAATTCGTGAGCTACACATGTCGGTGCAGATATGCGAATTCTTATATGTATGAATAATTAACTTAGTTTAGCTTAAGTTTTGCTACTTTGGCATCCTTGTGCTCGACTTAGTAATCCGGTGAAGTTGTGAAGATCCATCAGACCAATAGCGTAGTCAGTTTGAAAAAAATTTATACACATGTATGTTACACAATGACAGTTATTGATGTCAACTCTTAATTTGAATTAACAAGTAATTGAAATGTTTCATGAGTTAACCTAATAGTCTTGAAGCACTGATGCTATTTAAATTGTTGAGTCCTCATTAGTGATGCTCGCGTTCATCTTAGTTGCAATCATTCGAACTACTTATGCTATTCAGGTTAGTGATAAAGCAATAAAAACCCCTAAATAATTAAAAAAAAAATCGATATGCAGTTTAAAAACACGGGTTATTACCTACAGCAGATGTTTTTATTTTAGCGATACATAGTGACTAACTTAAATCAAATTAAAAGACAGTAACTGTGACTAGTTAGTATGTGCATTTTAGTGACGATTCAATCGAGTAGATACGTTCCACCACCCAGCTTGATTATTATGTATATAACGGCTTAGATAGAAACACGTGAGTTTTACGCTTGATGTACGGTGGCTACCGCCAGGTTCTTTCACCAGGATACTGCCAGGAGAATGACTTCCTACTGGGATACAGGCGCCAAGGTAAGTGTCATTAAACAGTTGTCGTATAATAGATGATTCACAAGTTATTATATCATAAACATATCTATACTAATATTATAAAGCTGAAGAGTCTGTTTGTTTGTTTGGTTGAACGCCCTAATCTCAAAAACTACCGGTCCGATTTGAAAGTTTCTTTTAGTGTTAGATAGTTTATTTATCGAGGATGGCTATAGGCTACATATCATCACGTTAAAACCAATAGGAGCTGAGCACTAATAAAGAATGTCTCAAAATCGGGCTATTTTGGAAGCTTCCGCTGCGTGTTAATGTTAGTATTATATGCGTTGCCATGGTAACGCGATAACTTCTATCGAAAATATTTTCATCGTTTATTTTGTGTTCCTATTCAAAAGGTTTATTCTACGTTACTTTTGTTTCCAATTTTTAGTTATACGTGGTACGTTTATATCGGAAACGTTTCTAAAGTTTATTTTGTGTTGCTATTCAAATTGTTTAGTAGTAATAATATTCGACCAATAAGATAGTTGAAGGAATTAATCCATACTGCCAATTCTGAAGTTGTCAATATAGGTAGTTTTCTTCTATGTCCATGATAATGTAAAGGTATAAGAGCCAAATACTCTGTATAATATTTCGTAAATTTTTATGTTCTTAATTTTCAAGACCACAGAGTTCATGCTTCGTGGTATTATTTATCTTTCTTCTTTCACTTATGCAAAATAAACGAACCATATTACAATAAACGTCACTTTTTTTCGAAATGACTACGCTATTGACCCAGCAAGGTCTTAACAGCTTCACCGGACTAGCTAAAACGTCACCAATATAACACAATCTAGAGACCAATAACACAAGATTATTAATAAAATATAAAATCCACTAGATGACAGACTAAAATTCCGCCAAAAACTCCTCAAAAAATTTATTTCTACGTTAGTTTTGTTCCCAATTTTTGATTTGTGATATATTACGTGTAATAAAAGTGGGTGTATTTTATATTAGAAATATATCATCATCATCATGGACAGCTCTTCTCTACCCACTGCAGGGTATAAGCCTCCTCCCTTTTACGCCATTCTTTTCTATACTGCGCCAGTCTTGTCCAGGTTTTCCCACAAGATTTGCGATGTCGTCGACCTATCTTGCCATTGGTCTTCCCACATTTTGCCTGCCCTCTCTCGGCCACCACTCAGTCAAGGATCTACTCCACCTGCCATCACCACATCTGGCCAAGTGTCCTGCCCAACGCCATTTCAATTGAGTAATACGTACACCGATGTCCTGTACTCTCGTGTTATTTCGGATATCCGTGTTTTTCAATCTATCCTTCAAGGTGATGCCCAACATGGCACGCTCCATGGCACGCTGTGCAACCCTCATTTTGTGCATAGTTTCCTTTGTGAGCGTCCACGTTTCGGCGCCATACGTCATTGTGGGTAGAACACATTGGTTAAAAAGACGGCTCTTCAGACATTGTGGCATTCTTCGATCCCTGAAAACGTCATCAAGTTTGCCGAAAGCAGACCAGCCTAACTGAATGCGTCTATTGATCTCCTTGTATCGATGCTCTATGCTAAAGGATAAACAGTGCCCCATGTATATGTAATTATTAACTATTTCTATTGACTCACCTCCACCCATCACACTCGACTGTAAGTCGTCCGAAATGTTGGTCATAACCTTTGTCTTGGACATATTCATCCTGAGGCCAACCATAAGAGAAGCATGGTGAAGCTCTTGTATCATGTCTTGGAGATCACGCATTGTACTACTGATTAGAAGTATGTCATCTGCAAAACGGAGATGCGATAAGTAAACGCCATTCACTTTAATACCTCTTTTCTTCCAATCAAGCAATTTAAAAATATCCTCTAAAACTGATTTAAAAATCTTTGGAGATATAGCGTCCCCTTGGCGCACACCTCGCTTGATTGGTATATGTTCAGTGAGAGCATGAAGACGTACTTGCATTGACGCTAATTCATAAAGTTCTCGGAGGACATCCACGTATCGTGCATCTAGAAATATATGTGATGCTACAAATATCAACATTTTTTTTTTAATTCTATCGATATGTCTGTTTTTTATTTGTTCCGGGTAATCTCCGAAACGGCTAGACCTATTTGAACGGGAATTTTACGGGCAAATAATTAACTAATTGGCTGTTTTATTTAAAGCTAGTGGGTTCAGCAGACGTTGAACGCCCTGATAATAAGACAAACTACACATATACCTTGCCCAAGAATCATTTTATATACTGGTGAAAACGACACGAAGACGCGTTCTGTAGTTTTTGTTCTTATCGCGAACACACATATAGACAGACGTGGAATAAGACCTTTGTTTTACACTATGTAGTGATAAACTGTTATCCGTGCATTCGTCTTCGTGTGACGTGCGCTGTACTGGACCCCAAGAATAAATAGATATATATTTTTTTTATGATTAAAGGCAGCAAAGAGGCTGACGACCCACCTGATGGTAAGTGGTTACCATCGCCTATGAACAACTGCAACACCAAGGGTATCGCTGTTGTAATTGAAAGTCATATGTTTATATGTGATTTAAATTATAGCCAGGTATGATAATAACTTAATTATATCGACACTATGGACATATTATATCTGTATAATAAAAAGTTTAATACATAATGTTTGATAATGTTTAGCTTAATATTTTCATTGCTTTTTATATAATGTAAGTGAGCACTGAGGGTGATATATAACAATTTAAAGTTCCAGTTATGTGGCTGATGATAAATCCCATCCCATTCGATACACTATTAGTATTGACATATATAATGTACACGTTACCTGTTACAGTAGATGATGCGTGTGATACTTACAAATATTTTTAAAAGAGTTATTGTAATTTACACTAGATGTGTGATAACAATTTTAAATTTATTTAATATGTTTAAAAAAACACGTGCGAAGCCGCGGGTAACAGCTAGTAAATATATAAAACTGCCCGATCAAGCAGCTTGTAAATTTATATGCCACTATCGTTGATACAAAAAAGATAGTAATAATTATACAATTAAATACTAGTAATTGCCGTTTGCAAGCAATGACTACTTATTTTTAATTTAATTTATAAGCATTGTTATATAAACCGCAGTTCTGATAAAAAATATAATTCCAGCTTATTACTACACCGTAAATTACGTGGAAATCTGTTTACAGTCAAAAGAATTGTAAAATTCATTATTATGCCATCTGACGGTGGATAAGTCATTTCAAATATTAAGCTTTATAGTACTAACTTCTCCCGCTAGATGGTAGTATTACAAAATTTTTAATTAAGATGGATGTGTTTAAAATTTATATTCTATTATTAAGATTCAATAATATTCTAATATTATGATTTATCATATTAATGTAAGTTTCATTATTTTATATTTTAGTTCATGTATGTTACTAGGCGTATAATGAGAGGCTGCATACTGCGACGAAGATACACTGATATTCTAATTAACTTTATTTCATTAATATAATTGATTACGTAAAAATATTACTATCCAATGTGTATAATCTCACAAATCGCCCTCTTTTTTGTAAGACTTATTTGTATTGTTTGTTCAACGACTGCAAACAATGATAAAGAACAGCTGTTATGTTACGATAATTCAAATAATCCTCAACAATGGCGTGTATAATGAGGACCACGTCATTTGGGATTTAAATAAGACTTATTATGAATACGATCTGATGGATTTCATGAACAATAATTTGAAAAAACAATTCTGTATATCTAAGTTCAGTAGTTTTTCTTTGAAACAATAACAAATATCAATCCATTCTGATAAAGTTTGTCTCTTAGATCATTATCAATTAATAATATATTATATCGTCGGTTATTGAGGCAAATGGTCACAGGTTCAGATCTTGTGATAAAAGTAATTCCTAAATATTTTTCTCTATGAATAGTCATTCATTTATGTAGATTCGTATTAGATTTTTTTTTTTCGGAATGAAACCGCTGTTGACCTGGCAAGGTCTTTACAGCTTCACCGAACTATTGTGGCGAGCGCTGAAGGCACTCAGCCGATTTGGGATGTTTGGGCGACTAACACAAGGATGCATGGCACACCTCGGCTTGGTCTGTCGCCTGTGTTGAGCAAAAATGGCGACCTATCTGAGCTAACCTAAGCTCAGCTATCTAGATATACGTATATGAGTTATTGAAACATGCATGTGTACCAAGCATGCGTGCCTCAACAAATCCTATATGTATTTTGTGTCGGAAAAATTCCTCTAAACTATCGTATATAGGATAGGATAGGCAAAAATAAGGGTAGAACTCTAATAAGGGTAGAACTCTCGTATCAGATGATGACGTCAATCTCTCAGTTAAGGAAACCATTGTGATGAAATAATAGGATGGTAGTAGGCCTTTCTCTAGCTACTTAATACCATTGATCTAAAAATCTTTCACCAAACCTTAGGTGTGATTCAGCAATTGTACTAGACACCCACCCACTCCTCTAGCTTCAGCATGCTCTCGTGGCTACACGAACATAAAGATTAATATAAAGATACAATCAATATATTGTAACAACCGGAAGTCCGTACCGCGCCACGGTACTGTCACCGGAAGTATTAATGCCTACTGCTGCCGCCGGAAGTATCGCCATCGCCATAGCCAAGCCATACAACTACCCCACACGCCAGTAGCGCCATCTAGCCAAGCTTAAGCCACGCTTTACGGTGGGGTAGGAGTAGCCAGCCATATAAGGCCGTGCGTGCTTTGACTCGGGGTAGGACTCGCTCCGTCGTTACGCGCGTGAGGACGTCTTACCGGAGCTCCGCGAGTCGCCAGACGACTTTCGCTTGTCCTGCGCAACGATGCGTCGCTCAAGAAAACCTCCTATCAAAAAAGGTCCTTTTCAGGGCCAAACCGAGGCCTCTACGTCCTCCAGACGTATGACCACATGCTCGCCTACCGAATCTGCCGCCTCAAAAATGAAGACTACCGCAACTCACACTGGACTCCGCACTGCCGACGCCGCGCAACCGCCGCAACAGCAGTCGCCTACGCCGTCGCCGCAACCACCCGTGGCGCTCCCGGGGCCGTCTGGCGATTCGTCCCTACAGACAGAGGCATACGAGAGTGACATGAGCACTCTCACCGAGCTGATTTCAACCGGGGTCCTGACTGTAGGGATGACGCGCTGGATGGCGCTGTACCTGCGCCTACAGGAGGCCGCTCTAAACGGCGAAGAACCCGCCGCCGCGGACGCAGCCGCGCTCGCTAGCGCCGCCTGCGGCTCCCTCGAGCCACCCCTGATTCCCGAGAGTCAGGCTAGCCCGCTCGGTCGAGCGCTGCGCCGGAAGCGCAGCGATCCCGACGCAGGGCCCGTCGCGCTTCCCGACGAGATCTCCGAGCAATCGCCAGAACGGTTGAGCCCACGCAAGTGCTCCCGCCCCGCGCATTACACCAAGCGGCGCAGGCGCCCGTTGCGCCCGTGCCAGCTTCGCCGCGTAAGGCCGCCTCGGAGCAGGCCCCCGGCGCGATCGACCAGCCCACGCGTTTCGCGCGTAGAAAATCCGAGTCGCCCGAAACACCCGCTGGAAGGCGGAGGGAGCCGCCATCGCAAGAGCAACGTGAAATACCTACGGAACCCCAATCTGAGACGTCCGATATACCCGTCGCACCCGCATCATCAGAGAGGGAGCGAGAGAAAACATATGCCGCGGCAGTGACGTCGCCGCGCACTGAGAAGGCCCAACTGGGAACGAACGATTCCGTTCCTAGCCAAGGCAGCCGGCGACGCTGCCTGCCGATCATCGCGGAGGGCTCGGTCAGATGGCAGGAAGTCCCTGGGAGACTGGCGGACAAGCTGGGGCGTGGGCCGAACGTCTTCGCCTATGGAAACGGGGTGCGCTTCCTCCCAGTTGATCAGGAAGAATACTCCAAAACATATGAGTTCCTTAATTAGACGGAGGGCGTGAGTTGGTTCGCCTACTCGCCGCCCACAGAGATCAACCTGAAGGTCGCAATTCGCGGCCTCCCAAGCCAGACTGACCCAGCACTGATCACCGAGGCCCTTCGCGAGAAGGGCTTTGAGGCAGATTACACCTGCATGATAAAGGGAAGAGGAGGAAGAAACGGGTGCATCTTTCACGCTTCCCTCAGAAGAATTCCTGGCCTAATACCGGCCATATACGAGATTGGTGAACTTTTATATATAAAAGTCCAAATTGAAGCTTGGCGGGGGAGGAGGGGGCCGGCTCAGTGCCATTGATGCCAGCAGTTCCGGCACTCCTCCTTCCACTGTCATCGTGAGATAGCCTGCGTGAGGTGCGGGGGAGCGCACTTCGCGAGAAACTGCGACCGCCCACGCGAAGAACCGGCAACCTGCATCAACTGCGAGAACCGGCAACCTGCATCAACTGCGGGGGGCCGCACACCACAAACGACGCCCGCAACTGCCCTGTTTTCCGTCGGGAGAAGCGCAACCGCCGAGCTGGAACCGCGGCCCGGACTGGTGACGCCGGGTCCAAGAGGGAACGCAGCGCAGCAGCGCCTCAGATGGTCGAAGAGTCGGCGGGCGCGACCCTGATGGCCCCCGCCAACGATCCCATCCCGAGAGACAACAAAAATAAGAATCGCCCTAAGACTACCCATGAAGGCCCGGAAGCTTCCCAGCAGCCGAGCGGGACAGAGGGGTCGACACAGATCGTCCGGAATGCCTTTCTAAAGACCCTGGCCGAAGCTGACACCCTGGAAGCCGTCGAGAGATGCCTGAGAGCCCTGCAAGCCCTCCAGAAAGTGGAGAGCCGGGAAGCTCAGAGGACTTCCCATTATTATTAGAAGACCCAAGTCACCAGCCTCTACAAATGAAGCCCGAACGCCCACGCACGCGTGGGCGGGAATTGGAAAGACACTCCCGTCACAGCGGGAGGCGAGAGAGACTACGGCCAGAGGGGCAACCCTGATGCCGTCTCCCCGCAAGCCCCCACAAGGGGTAAGCGAGAAGTACCCGACTGCGACTCGGGGCAGTCTTGCACTATATTAGCGCGGTAGCTTTTGCCTTTAGAGCATTCTTTTGAAGCATTGTATTAGCGCGGAAGCTCTGGTGCTTAGAGCATTCTTTTGAAATATTAATAAAGTGACATTTAAATTGTTGTGGTTATAATCGTTTGAAGTGGTTAAAGTGA
>JACEII010000093.1:376612-428550 GCA_014332785.1 Antheraea mylitta
GGACGGCGGTTTATCACTTAACATCAGGTGACCTGCCTGTTCTTTTCCCTCCGATGATATAAAAAATATATATACTTACTATGATTTTTATTCATAGTTTTTGATTATTTTAGTACATATATACATTTATTTGTACACAATTATCTCCTAATACTTATAAAGTTATTATTTTTGTTGATTTTATAACATGCACGTTAATCTTCTATCTATACATAAATAATAATATATCAAAATGTCATGTGTCAAAAAGCTGTCTTACACTTATAATTTTATATAATTGTGAAAATTGAATATTTTTACAATATAATCTTATTTAGAAAGTGTTTTAACAAAATTTATCGGATTATTTTGTGAATATATTGTGGATAATGGATAATGAAGAATCTACGTCAACTTCTGCTCGAAAAATTAAGAGCTCGAGAAAAAACTCAAAGCATCTGTCCTCGGATAGTACTTTATCTACAAATGATCATATTAATTTATCACAATTCAGTGCATTTTTAGATAGCAAACTTAAATCAATCCGCTCAGCAATAAGAGATGATATTCACCGTAGTATCTCTAAGCTTAAAGAAGAATTTTCAGAAACAATAGAACTAATCTCTAAAGAACAAATCGACCATAAACATGAGCTCGATTCAGCTGTTATGAAAATTAATTTCTTGGAACTTGAAAAAACAAAACTCCAGAATGATATTTTTCGACTCTCTGGTCGTTTAAGTTCTATTGAAAAATTGTCTCGTAGTCGGAATTTAGAAATCCAATTAATACCAGAAAAGCGCAGAAAAGCGCAGTGAGAACCTTATGACATTATTTATGGAAATTATGTGATGAGATAAAAGTATTATTGAGTTCATCCGATATAACTTCGATTCGTCGTGTGGCAAAACAAAACCTAGCATCGTCTCGTCCACGCAATATCCTGGTCACATTAACATCTGAGCGTGTGAGAGATGTTGTGCTTTCTAGTTTTTTAAAATACAATAAAATTAACAAATCGTCACCGCTTAGTACTAGTCATATTGGTTTTTCTGACTTCTTCAGAAGAATTTATATCGTTGAACATCTTTCTCCTGAAACTAAAGAACTTTTTGCAGCTACTCGAAAATTTACAAAGGAACGAGGTTATCGCTACGTGTGGGTAAAATATAATCGTATATATATAAGAAAAGATGATAATTCTTCTGCTATTGTGATAAAAGACTCTCATTCTCTTAATAATATTATTTAAGTCTATATTACTTATTGTAACTATTTTTTTTTTCTTAAGTTTTTCAATTTATTTGGATTATCGCACATTATTAATATGGATATTTACTATCAAAATGTTAATCGTATTCGTTCAAAGACCACTGATATATATTTAAGCGTTTCAAATTGTAATTTTGATATGATCTGCTTTACTGAGACGAACTTGAACTGTAGTATTTATGATTCTGAGTTATTCGATGCTCGTTATAATGTTTATAGAAGGGACCGTCTATCTTCATCCTCTAAAAAATCAGATGGTGGTGGTGTGTTAATAGCTATTAAGTCTGTCTTTAATGTCTCTAGACGTAAGTGCTGGGAGAGCATTTTTGAGGACATATGGGTAACTATAATCCTAAACAATGGTTTTCTTCTACATGTTTGTCTTTGCTATTTACCGCCTGATATTAAATATGATGACCTTAAAATATTTTACAATGGCATTCAGCAAATCATTCTTAATGGTTTATCCACAGACAATTTCTTAATAATTGGGGATTTTAATACTCCTAATTTATCATGGTGCTCATCATCGTGTAATTATCTTATACCTGGACTCTCTTCTGATCGAAAAGCTTGTTTATTATTAGAAACATTAACCCTTTGTAACTTACATCAATTTAACTCTGTATCCAATATTAATAATCGATTGCTTGACTTAGTTTTTTCAACTTTTTTGTATATTAATGTTAACACAGTTTCTCCACTTTCCTGTGTAGATTGTCATCACCCACCTCTTAATATAATTTTTAATGATATTCTTAATCCTAAGCATCTTAAGTATATTAAACCAAAACGCCCCAATTTCAATAGGTGTGATTATGTAAAAATTAAAACTCAGATTTCAAGTTTTAATTGGTCTAATGAACTCTTACCTTTAAATATTGATGACGCAGTTTCTTTATTTTATCAAATCATTAATAATATCATAACTGAAAATACTCCACTGAGCAACGTCAGTAGCTATAAATTTCCTTCTTGGTTTTCCCCATTCTTAATAAAGTGTCTCAAGAACAAGAAAAAGTTTCACACTCGATATAAAAAATATCGCAATCCCCGTGATTATGAAAAATTTTCTGAACTTCGCACTAAATGTAAAAGTTTAATCTCAAATGATTATAGAAAATTTATATTGTCTGTTGAAAATGCTTTGGGTCATAATGTAAAATCTTTTTGGCGGTTTATCAAATCTCGTAAAGGATACAAAAATATGCCACAACAAATGCGATATGGTGCGTTATCTTCATCAGATATCAAAAGTATTTGTGAATTATTTTCTAAATATTTTAGCAGTGTCTATGAAGATCATTTTTGCCCTAGTATTGATTTAAGTTTTCCTATTAATACACATGCTGTTTTATCAAAAATTACTCTCCAAGGTACTAATATAAATCGTAAGCTAAAACATATTGATCCTTATAAGAGTTCCGGTCCTGATGGTATTCCTGCCAAATTTATCAATGCTTGTGCGGATGAAATTACTTTGCCATTGACTATTATATATAATAAATCACTAGATAATGGTATTTTTCCACATGCATGGAAACTGGCATATATTATCCCTATACACAAAGATGGTGATATTTCCAATTGTGAAAATTACAGGCCTATAAGTATAATTTCATGTATTGCTAAAGTTTTTGAACCTTTGGTATATGATTATTTTTACTTTCAAATAATCCCCTTCATTTCTGAAAAACAACATGGATTTATTAAGCATAAATCGACTGTTAGTAACTTACTTGAATATAAAAATGCACTCTGTAAGGAATTTGCTAGAGGTAGCCAAATTGACACCATTTACACCGATTTCAAAAAAGCCTTTGATAAAGTAAATCATTTTATTCTTATTAAAAAATTAGCTCTTTATGGAATTCACGGTAATTTACTTCGTTGGGTACAATCCTATTTAAATAATAGAAGTCAACTTGTAGCTATTAAGGGTTCTACTTCCTTACCTTTTCTAATTAAGTCAGGTGTGCCTCAAGGCTCTCACCTTGGCCCACTATTCTTCATAGTTTTTATAAACGACTTGATTATTCAACTTTCTTGTGAATCATTACTTTATGCAGACGATCTCAAAGTGTTTAAATCTATTAGTTCTACTTCTGATTGCTTCTTTCTACAACAAGATCTTGACACTATATCCCGTTGGTGTATTGATAACTTTATGTACCTTAATGTTGACAAATGTTTTGTTATTTCATTTACCAATAAGAGATATAAAATTTCCTATCCTTACATAATTGACAATCAATTACTAGCAAGAAAATCTTTGGCGAAAGATTTAGGCATCTTATTTGATGATAAATTATCATTTAGAGAACATTACCATGACATCACTAGTAGAGCTTTTAGAATTTTAGGTTTCATAACTAGATCATCCTTATCTTTTAAAAACCCTAACAGTCTTGTCATCCTATTTAACAGTTTAGTTCGTAGTATCGTCGAGTATGCATCTGTAGTTTGGTCACCTTGTTACACCATACATTCTAAATCTATTGAGGCAGTTCAAAGAAAATTTTCAAAAATTCTATGTTACAGGTATGGTCATGCTCGCAGTGTCTCTTCTTACTGTGACAGATTAAATAGATATAACATTATACCATTACATGTTCGTAGAATTCAACATGATCTAGTATTTCTTCATAAATTGCTGCACAATTATATTTCATCTCCCTCCTTGCTAGAGTCTCTTAATTTTAACACCAATTTCAGTTATCGTTTTCCTAAAACATTTATTCTTAAAACTTATATGAATAATACTTCTTATTTCAACCCAATTGTACGTATGACTCGTATATATAATGAGCTTGCAAGCAAACACATTTCATTAGACATATTTGACCATCGGGCATTCAAATTAAAAAAAAAAAAAACAGATTTTCGATTTATATCCATGACCATCTCAACAACAGTTACTATATTATATTTTAATATTCATTATTTATGTTTGCCAACCTGTTCTTTTTTTTTCTTCCATGTGGTAATTTTAGTTTTCATAATTGAATTCATTTGAACTTTTTCGTTTATTCTTTTATATATAGTTTTTTAATCCAATGTTTCTATTCTATTAAAACAATTTATTATTTCCTTATTATCATTAGTTTAAGTTAATTTTCTATGTGATAAAGCGTTTTAGGTCTTCAATTTAGTTTATTTTTTTTTTATTATTGCTATTGTATTATTATTTTTGATTGTCGACTATTGCTTTATCCATGTGTAAATAAATAAATAAATAAATATACTATAATAAAACTGTAACAAGTCGAAATCTGTACATTAAATATTTTTTGAAAATTTTAATCAGGGTAGACTATGTTATCGATATAGAAGCCAAAAATAATCTTTTTACGATTTTTGTCTGTCTGTCTGTCTGTCCCTATGAACACGCATCACTCTGAAAGTACTGAACCAATCTTGACGAAACTTGACATAGTGATAGCTAATATTACGAGATTACATCAAATATACTTTTAGTTTCATAAAACGCAAGGGGTTCTCCAGGATAACGGACAAAAGTTAAAAATTTGTAGTTCATGTAATTCTTGACGGAATTTGGTAACTTTTCTTTGTGTTATATAAAGCAGTAAGATTAAATAAAAGTTAGGTATTTGTTTGAGTGAGTCCCTGTATAGTTCGGATTTACAATTGAAAACGGTAGATTTCGCTGCGATCACTTTTTAGGTTTATTAAGATTTATTTTTAAGATTTATTAATTTATTAAGGTTGATTTATTAAGGTTTATTAAGATAAAAATACAATTGAAACAGGTAATAATTGATTTTGTGCAGACGAAGTTGCAAGGGTCAGCTAGTTTTATAATAAAACGTAAGTTCTTTACTGTCTTGCTTAATTTTCTAAATTCGACATATGTAATAGAATTTTAATATTTCATCTATAATTTATCTGATTATAAGGTTCGTCTTTGTAAAAAAATCCGGACTACAGGGGGTCTTACGCGGTACTCTATAATCGGAGATATTCAATAGTTCGGGTAATAGTTCACTGTATAGTGCTTAATTTCGCATAGTAGGTTTTTCGAATCAGCTAGTTTATGCTGTCGAGAGGAATGCAGGCCGACATGAGACCAAGTGACTACTAAAATTAGTTTTTCTGCTTACTAATCTATAGAAATAAATAAAATTAATATGTTTAATCTCAAAGTGACAGTTATTGACCATAGATATGAAAATATGTGTGATACTTATACAAAAACTAATACTGGAGAAAAAAAAATGATGTATTCTTCCTGGACGGAGTTAATAATAATTTTGATGAATATTCTAATTTACAGGTTTTCAGACATGGCGATAAGACACCTATAAAACCTTACCTTGAACTTGTTAAATACAAGGCTGTTTTAAACAATCTAACCGAACCGTATGGATTCGGGCAACTTACTCCGGTAAACGTCAATCTTTATACTACAACTTTCAACATTTAGTATTGTAATCAGAGATAATTGAAACAAAGATTTTTTAACCTCTAGGCTGATTTTTAATCCTTAGGCTGATTGTTATGAAAATAACAGATCTTGTTTTTATTAATTTTTTTTCAAATTCACATTGGTTTCACATTTGCATATTTGCATAAACAATATAATTGAACTCTACTTCTTATGTTTTAAAGTTTTGTTATAAACTACTGCCAGGAGTCTGTTGAGATGTGTCTCATGTCTACATTCGTTTGCTTTCGTGAGCTTACACGTTTATGGGTTTGTCAGTCCATGGATAAAATCCCACGACTCATTACATGTTATTTTTCATCCCTTAATAACAATCTCTATACTTGTGAATAAACGAATGAATTTTTTATTATATTTTTTAGTTTGTATACTGACGAGCTTAATGCCATAAGCCCTTTTTCTCTAGCTAAATGCTAGCTAAGCTGGTAATGCTATCAAAAATAAAAGTTATTGCAAGTAGTGCAAATGAAAAAGAAGTTAAAAAATATATACTAATAAGATCACCTTAATATTCAAGTATAATTAAGAATACATTAATCATGTAATTAATATATTTGCATTAGGCGCGCGTTTCATATTTGCAAACGGCCTTGAAGATCCAACAAAACAATATTGGATTTACAAGCCACTTTTGACTAATTATAACTAAAAATCATCACTTACAGACCTTCGTAGATAGGTACTTGCATCTCATGCACTTGTCTATGTTACACATAGGAACATATTCTTTAAAGGCCCAACCAAACCAGAAAACTAGTGATAAAAGGCTGTATTTATGAGTCTGAACCATAGCGTGTACCAACAAATTTATCGGAATTCGTCTTTATTAATACAAATTGGTAACATTATCAACTGATGATGAATTAAAACAACGTATGGACCTGAATTTATGATGAATGTTTTTAAATCATCACTGTAGAAAATGTAAACTAGATGTCAAAAAAATATAGAACTGTATACTTCTCGGGATCTGAACTTATCAATACGTCTTGAGCTGACATGGTTATTATGCCCATAGAATCCCTGGGGAAGAAAACTTTGGCTCAGCTTGCTTTAAATTTCCTGGTTCAAAATGAATGGGTCGGCTCGCCCGAGGTAGTACCACCCGAACCACAGAAACACCGACGTGAAGTAACAGTGCTTGCATTGTCGCGTTTCGTTCGGTTAGTGGGAGCGCCGGAGGTACATCTTTCTTCCCCTTCTCCCCTTTCACTATCCCTTCTCCTCCCCCATACACAAGCTGGCAAAGAAGTCTTGACTCCCCTGGTGTTTCTAGTGTCTATGTACCGTAGTGATCACTTAACATCAGTTGAAGCACCTGTTTGTTTACCTCCTTTGATATAAAAAAAAAAATAACTTGGGTTGCCTATAGGCCAACGTTATGAAAATTACTATGCGCAGTATAAAATAATGTTATGACAGTAAGTTAATAAAATGCCTTTGACGTCAAAAGAAATTTATGTCGTAAACATACAATAAATAAAATACAATTGAACTGTAGTCACGTTACTACAAAACACTGTAATCTTAAATATCACTTCTTTCCTTTGCTTAGTATTCGCTCCAATGTCAAGAATAGAACTGTAATCCGTTGTACCTTGGCGCGTTCTATATACCACTTAATAAAGAAGGGTGGAAAGTTCTGGAAGCCAGAAGTCTTTATTCGGATTATTAGGCAACGTTTAAGAAGGTTTAGAGCACCCTTGTATTCTGATCTCAGGATCGGTGTAACTGCTTATTTCTATCGAATTGCATACAGAGTGTAGCAGTACTAACAAATTTTCAGGCTGGGATGAGAAAAGGCTACGCGCTTGGAGAGTTTATTAAGAATAGATATGCTTCTCTATTTTCTCCGTGTTTCGATCCGGCGGAGGTATTCGTCCGTTCCACTTTTATATCCCGGACAATTTTGACAGCCTTGAATGCTATAGCTGCAATGTATAACGTACCTCAGCCTGACTGGGTAAACCTAATGGACTGGACACCGCTGCCTTATTCCACAGTTGTAGCGAAGTATGATTTCGTAAGTAATCTTTTTGCAAGGAATTCTTATGAAATAAATATATTTTTATTATAATGTTTTAATGGACTAGTTGATGAGTTGGAGCTGTTTGCATATTCATCCCTACACGAATAAATGTGTTAGTTATCTTGTAAATATGCTGTAGATCACCATAGCCCTAATGAGTATATAATTACAGTGAACATTTTCAAAGATTTAAAAGAATTCAAACTACACTCACTCAAAAACAATTGTGTGACGAAACTTATGAAGCTTTTTTGATAAACAGGCATTTTATTAGCAACCAACCTTTAAGAATAATAGTGAGTAGGTATATAGGTATTTTCGAGTATCTAAGAAGATGGCAGCCCCTTGTTAGAATTTTCCAGGGAGTTTTCTTGGTTTCATAAAATTCATGCCCCATTGTAATATCTTCTATCCATTTCTGCCATTCACAATAACTATATTAGGTACAATGTCAAGAATATTACAACATATAGTGTCAAATGATATAAGATTATGTATAAGATATAAAAGCCATTACATGACAGACTAAAATTCTGTCAGAAATTTTAATTGATATTATTTACCTTCTATCAATCTAAATATATAAAAATCCAGTGTCATAACCTTTGTCCACGATGAACTCCGAAACAACTCAACCAATCTTCATTAAAACGTTGGTATTTATGTATAATTTGATCCAAATTGAGAGATATCACCATTTATGATTCGATTAATGGCCTCAGTATTTTTCAATTGTAAATTAGATGATTGTCAATGTTGATTATATTTATTAATTGTAAGTTTCATGAGCGTCGAACAGATGGCACTTTAAATTAGTTTGTCGACAGAGAACTGTAGGATCGACTGTTGTAAATATGTCATAGATGGTACCACGTTTTAATTTTGAATTTGTTTTTCAAATACAGTTTACTTTATAGTGCTAGTGTTTTCTTTAATTGAAGATGTAATAACTAAGACATAGAAATGCGTGACCAGGTCAGCTAGTATTATAAAATAATAATAATAATATAAGTGGTTGATTTGTTTATGTAATACCTTTAACCGAGCTATTCCTATATATTTTTATATGTATGTATATATTCAGGATATCGGAAATGGACTCATCTATTTCCGTGAAACTTAATACGTAGGTAGTCTCGGGGACGATAAATCGATCTAGCTAGATTTTATTCATAGAAACTGAGATTTCAGGCAATGAAAAAATATAGCTAGAATATGAAGGTAAATTTCGCTGCCGCTGTCAAAACAAAAAATAGCTCAGGTGGAAATTGGTTGCTTTGAATATCCATGTAACCCCAGTTCGAATCCGAGTGTCATAATTTTGTAAGGTAAACCTAAAAATTAATTTTAATCCAATAAATAATGCAATTATTATAATTATAAGATAAATATCTTTTTTAATATTTTTTTTATGTGAAAAAATGCTAATTTTGTGAGTTTATTTTAAATTAAAAATGTGTTTTAAAGAACCTAGCTAGGCTCGGTCGTTCAGGTACTACACTATAAACAACATATGAGTTTATACGTTGATTATATATATCTAGATTTTTTTCTTTTCAGAACGCAGCATTTGCGAATTGTCCAGTATTTTTACAATATCTATTAAATGTAGTATATTTGAACAATCCTATTATGAAGCCTTTTATGTGGATGCGAGACACGTTACTTTCTGAAACTGGGTTCGACATAGCAAAGTATCCGTTGCAAACATTTGGTCTCTACGATTTACTCACGAGTCAAGCAAGTGTTAATTTTATAATTAAAACCATTGTTATGTTCATTTCTTTTTATATTTAACTAACTGTTCCCGAGACTCCGTCCGCATAGAAAAGTTACTTGGGGTTAATGGTAACGCGCAGCGAAATCTCTTAAAAGGAAAAAGAAACCCGATTTTGAAACATTATTCACTAGTGTTCTACTGATCTGAGCGTGATCATATATATCTTCGGTCCTTTCTCGATAAATGAGCTATCTAACAGTGAAAAATTTTTTCATATTGAACCAATAGTTCCTGAGATTAGCGCGTTTAACCAAAAAAACAAACTTTATAAATTAGTATATATTATCTTCGCGACTTGATCTTGTAATGTCACGTATATGTATAATTTTAAAATGAACATTACTTTTGTGTAGTGCTTATGATCTTCAATATTAGATTGATTGGCATAATGAATAAAAAAATTATGTGGTAGGATTAATTTGAAAAATTGATCATCTCATGAATTTAAGTTAGCAAGTTTTGTGAAATTTTTATATAATAGTTTTAGGTTTTATTATCAAAATCCCAAAATAGATTACCAGTTTGGCGGATATTAAGTTTATGCATCATGCCAAGCTATTGTCCTCCTTGCTAATCCTCTAGTTGAACAATATATCCCAGAACACTTAGAGATCTATAAACATTTGTAAAATGTAAACTTATAACGACTTCTTTAATTTTAAGGAATCTGTGGGTTACAAGCTGAGTGATAAACTTAAAAAGTTACTACCGGGTTTAAAGAAAGCCACTGATGCCTCATTCTCATTTGTATTTGGAAACCCAGAATTTACTCCCTTATTGTCTGGTGAGTGCCAAGACTTAGTTATGTATATGTGGTGTTTGCTCGATGAAGGCATTACTTTGTATAAATCCATCATAAATACTTTCCGTCTGTAATTGCCACGTCTCAATGATATAAAAACATTTGATTTTTTTTTTTGATCTCCCAGATGTGATTTTGAATACTGTAAATAAAAAAAAATGCTGCGTTTAATTTAGGCTCTGAAAAAGCGCCCATGAATATCGAAGTTGGCCCCGGTTCGGACAAACAACCCAGCCATCGAGAAGAACTGGCAAGAAACTCGATTTGGTTTATATTTTTATGATACATATTTCTACAAATATAGAAACAGAAACGAGACACAGAATGTTAGTTAACTAAAGCAACATCTTTTAAAAAAATGTGGTATATATCATCAGTAAAGAGAATAACAGTTGAAATTAATCTGAATATGTTGCAGATAAAACGTTTCATAACCACAGTCGACTACACGTGTTCCATTACTTAATGTAATCAAAAAGCCACAGTGACTGTCGAGGGTTCTACAATCCATTCTGGCTGATGCCAGAACCCATAAGAAGCATTATAACTGAACCACTATTTACACACCCTCCACCGATCAACACACAACGAACCATTGTTAATACTATTCGCCTATTTCCAGGGGTTCTTCTTAATGAGTTCTTTAAAGTAGTTACAAAGTTTCGGAATGGTGAGGCAACACCTAAACTGTATATGTATTCTGCGCACGATATAAACGTGTATTCGTTTATGCTGGCAACCCGGGTATATCCATTTCAAGGTTACCCACTCCCAGGATCTCTGTTCTCTCTGGAGCTACGTAGAGATCTTTTGAGCGGGAAGTATTATATCTTGGTAAGGTTTTTCACTTCATTTTTTGTTAACCTTGCGACTTATTTAAATCGTTGATTATTACTCTTACGTCTAACAAAGTTTACGTTGATGGTCAAGGTATGTTGAATTTATCTCGTAATTTCTAAAAAGTGTAGTCTTTTACTCTAACGTTTTATGCCTTTACATTAACTTAAAAGCAAAATTTCGACCTGAATTCTCATTATTGAAATGAGAGAGAATGATATATAGAAAAAGGTAAAATGTCTTTAATATTTTTTCTCTTTACTATGACCGTGTTTGGTCTAAAAGTAACCATACCTTACTTGGTACAATCTTACTGAAAGACATATACTAAAAGCATACAACAATCATTATTTTGTAATCTGTGCGGCATCCTGATTTCAGCTGACAAAAAGTGAAAACAAAATGCCGCTACAAACCACAGTGCAAATTCTTATATTTATAGGCAGTTCAACTATATAATTTTATAAGGCTGTAGGCTCCGTGACTTAATATGAAAGATTTTCAACATAATCACTTGACACTGTGGCAATTATAAGGATACTACCCCTTAATGCATTTTTTTAACCTTTATTTTTATTGAGGGTTTGTTCAAAGACAACACGCCACCCTCACCCATACTACAAACAATTACAAAACAACTTACAAAATATATATATCTTACGAATTACTGAAAAGCTAAACTGAAAACAGAATATTATAATCAATTTCTTGCCCTTATAGCGACGTCCACCATTTTATAGACTAATTTGGCTTCTTCCGATGCTGGACGTGACAATATTTCATTACTATCACCTATATTATAAGTATTGTTAAATATCTGTCTTCTTTGAGATTCATTCCTGACACATTCCATTAGAATATGATAATTTTTTTTCTTATTTTTGAATTTGGTATTTAATCCAATATGGCCATATTTTTATACGCATCATAAATTGCAGGTTCTCATTCAATATAATTATATCTGAATAATAATGACAATAACGTCAGTTTGTAATGTCCCATTGCTGGGTCAACATAATCACGAAGTTAGTCCATTAAATCTTAGCAATTTCCAGGGAAATTCGCAGCTCTATATTTTTTCCACACACTATATAATACTACTAGCTGTTACCCGCGGCTTCGCACGCGTTTTTTAAATATATTAACTAAATGTAAAATTGTAATTAGATGTGTAAATTACAGAAATACTCTCTCAAAAATATTTCAAAGTACGACACGCACATCATATACTGTAACAGGTAGCATGTACATTATATATGTAAATACTAACAGTGTGTCGAATGAGATGAGATTTATTATCAGCCACATACCTGGAACTTTAAACTACTATATACGATCCTCAGTGCTCACTTACACTATATAAGAAAGTATTAAAATATTAAGCTATACATTATCGAACAATATGTGTTAAATCTTTTATTATATAAATATAATATGCTCATATTGTCGATATAATTAAGTTATTGATATACGTTGCTATAATTGAAATCACATATAAACAGCTAAATAGTTAGTTATTTGCCCGTAAATTTCCCGTTCAAATATTACTTGTAGTCCGGTGAAGCTGTTCAGGTGAAGCAAGTCAAAGAAAAAAACCGTTCAAATAGGTCCAGCCGTTTCAGAGATTACACGGAACAAATAAACAAACAGACATTTCGACAGCATTAAAAAAAATGTTGATATTTGTACCACCACAGATACATGTATTCACCAAAAAGTATTTATTTTAATATTAAATACACACACACTTTATTTTTATAATATGTAATGTATTACAAATCAAAAATTAGGAACAAAACTAACGTACAATAAATTTTTTGAGGAGTTCTTGGCAGGATTTCAGTCGGACATGCAGTGGATTTTATATTTTATTCATCATCATATCTTGTGTTACTTCACTCTATATTGTGTTAAAATGGTGGCGTTTTATGTAATATGATTTGTTTATTGTGCATAAGTGAAATGAATGAAAAATAATACCACGGAGCATGAATTCTGTGGTCTTGACAATTAAGAAGATAAAATTTTAGGAAATATTATATAGAAAATTTGGCGCTAATACCTTTTCATTAACTTGGACATAAAAGAAAACTGGCTAAAGAATTCATAATAACTACTTATATTGATAACTTCAGAATTGGCAGTATGGATTAATTTCTTCGCCTGTCTTATTGGATGAATATTATTACTACTAAACTTTTTGAATAAGAACACAAAATAAACTTTGGAAATGTTTACGAAATACACGTACCACGAATTACGAAGGTCAGAGCCGGAGGATCCAAAAAAAACCCATTCACTTTAATTAATTTATTAAAAAAATAAAATTACAATGAAAACTAATACTAGTGAGCTTCCGAAGTTAGGAGAGCCCTCGCCTAAAACTAAATTATTAGCTAGTGAAAGCCACCGATGTTAGGTTAACAATCCCGTCTTGTTGTTTTGTTCACGTATTTATATGTGGCCAGTGTGGGAACGGAAGAGTCGGACCACCGAACGTTTCCACTAATTTTGTGCATCAGTTGTACTGTGGAAAACGCTGACTCGCTGCTTCGAACACCTGCCACAACTTGGGTCTGGGAACTCGGCATGCTTAGTCATCGACTATGGTGTGTAGCGATGGCGTAACACACGTATAATCAAAAATTGGAAACAAAACTAACGTAAAATAAACATTTTGAATAGGAACATAAAATAAACCCTAAAAATATTTGCGAGAGAATGTTATCATGTTACCATCGCAACGCATATACCTAATACTGACGGTAACACGCAGCGGAGCTCTCAAAATAGCCCGATTTTGAGACATTATTCGTTAGTGCTCCGCTTCTATTGGTTTTAACGTGATGATATGTAGCCTATAACCATCCTCGATAAATGAGCTATCTAATATTGAAAGAAATTTTCAAATCGGACCGGTAGTTCTTGAAATTATCGCGTTCAACCAAACAAACAAACTCTTCAGCTTTATATATTAGTATAGATAGATAAGAATGCATAATTTCTCACGATGTTTGTTGAAAACATTCTGTTGGTACATGTCAAGAGTAAAACCTAGATAGGACTAAATGTCCAATCGAATTTCCACTAGTCAATGGTGACCCTGTTCATTGACTAGTAGGAAATTCTATCTGTTATGACGAAACGACTGACATAACTATCGACCATTAAAATACACCGGTTTATAAGTAATTTTACAAATATTTCGTATGTTATTTTACAGCCAATTTATGTAAGTCAACCTGGAGAATCCATAACTTACCTCAAGGTCACCGGCTGTGGGAAATGTCTCTGTGAATTGGATACATTTAAATCTTTGACAATTAAAAACGCACTGGACGTCGAAAGTTGGAGGTCTCAGTGCGGTTGGAACAGTACAAAATACATATCTGATTGTGTTATCACCTAAATACAATTATAATTTCTGTAATACTATATGTTTTTTTCTCGTGCAAATGGCAAAAGCTAACGTAAAGCGGAGAAGGCGATACACGATTTATTGTTGGTGAATTCTGTTTACATAATTTTGTGTTTTGCTTTCGGATTCCATCACTATAAGTTAGAAGGCATAATTCAATATAAACAATATTTTAATTTATATAGTCATTTTTAGTATGTATCTTACTTAATTATGCTCAGTATCCTATCTTATTTACAATAGAAACTTGCAACCCCATATATAGCCTAAAGAAGGAAAGCAATTCTTTAGTTTTCTTGCCGGGAACTATGTCTGCCATTATTATTATTAAATTCTATACATTTCACAAAGATTGATAATAGGTATGTACATGAATTTGAATTAATATCATTCCGAAGTTAGACTAAACTTTTTAAATAAATTTTAACAAGATAACTATAATGCGAAATAAATAAGTGTTGATATCTTGGAATGTATTTGCACTATGTCAAATAATTATTAAAATATTGCATGTGGTCGTCATCATCATCAACCTGTAAGAGATCCACTGTAGAGTCATAGGCTTCTTCCCCAAGGAAGGTATAGACATAATCACCACGCCTGCCCACGTATTAGCGATTTCAAACTCTGGGAAATCCACTGTTTCATATTTTTCCTACATACAGTAGTACTACAAGAACACTTCTCAGGTTCAGGTTTTCTCACGTTGTTTTCTTTCGCCGTCAGCCGGTACTGTTACCAGTTTGAATTAGTAAATGTACGATGTAAAAGAAATTATATTTAAATATCTTTATGTTTTGATGAATATAGAAACAAGAGTATTAACTAAAATTTATTTAAAACATTCTGTTAGAAGCTCTTCACAATGCATTTTAAAATTGGAATTTAATTACAGATGTAAGTAAAAAACGAAGTGTTTTATAGTTACTTATACAAAATTGAAAAATATCAAAAATGTTTTTGTAATAACTGATATGTCATTTCTTTTTGGAGGGAGATTAGCTGTGGCAGCGACTTCGTCCGCGTGGAACCTAATGTAAAAAAAAATTGAGACGTCCCGGGACGCCTGGCAGATGTGAAACATGATTTTCTTTTTATAAGTTATATGCATAAAAGAACAGATTACGTCAGGAATCAGTTATGGCATAATGAAAAGATAAAACTAAAAAAAATACAAATTAGTTCCCTGAAATAATGACTGTTTATGTATTTTATTACATAAATACTCATTTTTATTAAATACAAAATAAATAAATTCAACTAGGCGCTGGCGCGGTGTGTTAGGCGACATTTATCAAAGGGCGCTAGGTACCGTGGGCGCGTGCCACATAACACTAATAGTGAGGCCTAAAAGATAGGGGTTGAAAATGTTTTTGAGTATTTCGTTAATAGTTCAATGTTCGTGTTTTGTGTCGCCATGCCAACAATCAGGTCTAGCCTCCGCCTATAGATGTTTCACATCAAAAACAGTGACTAAAAAAGTCATCTGAATGAATTTTTACTTTTTTTTTCTCGTAACAGTCGGGACGTCATTACAATTGTTGAATTTTGAACGCAACATTCTTATAAGTTATAGTTGGCGCCACTGTGTTGACATTATATATATTGTCTATGCAATTGTCGATTGATGTTCTCTCTGTGGTGCTCTGTGCGTAATAAAAGTGTCGTTCATTTATAAAACAAACTTTTCATTATTACTAAAGTGACTAAAATCCTACAAAAATTACAATAACTTTTGATAGAGTGAACCAATTTTAACGAAACGAATAATAAATATTACCCAATATAATCCTTATGATTTTCTTCGTGAGGTTTCATCTTGAAATGATTAAATGTATGTTATTATTTGATCCTAGAAACCTGCCACAATTTTTTTTTACGAAAATCGAAAAGTACAGTGACGATTGATTTATATTATTATTATATTTATAGGTAATCTGTTAGCATGTTTTTCAAGGATCGCAGATTAATCTTAATATAACTCGTATCTATTGCATTTAGATCTTAAACAGTTTTTGCATTGTCATAAAGATATTTCCATCTGCATACCACGCGTGTAATTATAAGCCATTACATACATGCGTGTTATTAAACAATAATTACATTATTTCTATAAATCAAGTCATATTTTTATGCAATCGTGACACGGAGTCGTGACTTTGAGTAACAAAAAAAAATATTACACCAGAGAGGCACTTTTGTAATTGTAATTATTGATTATGTAAAATAAGTAACAAGAGAAGCGTCCCATAGAATATTGACAATATGTAATTATAACTATTATTATTGTTAAGACCGATGCAATAAAGATATGACACGTTTAGGCCGATAGATAACAAAACGAAGAGTACAAAATGGCCCATTATATTTTGTATTTTTTGCTCGTTTATTGTCAGACAATGGGTTATGTTATTTTTTTTTATTGTAGCACAGCATAGTTACTGTACAATGCCTGATGGTAAGCATAGTACAATCCAAAAACAGTGGCGACCACCGAGAGACATACTATCCATCGCCGGTCATAGCTGTCATGCCGGCCTGCGTAAGTGTCTCTTCACGTTGCGCTTGAAGAACTCCATGTCATAGGAAGGAGGAAACACACTGGCCGGGAGATTGTTCCACAGCTTCACGGTACGGCAAAGATAGAACGTAGCGAACTTTTTAGTTCGTGCCCAGACAGGATTCACTGTAAAACTGTGGCTCCGAAGACCAGCGCGCGTGGTACGGTTATGAAAAGGTGAGGAAGGGATCAGATTGAATAGCTCATCAGAACACTCACCATGATACAGACGGTAGAACACGCTCAGTGAGGCAATGTCTCTGCGCAACTGAAACGGCTCTATAGATTCTGTAACGTCTGTATCACTGACAATGCGGACAGCCCGTCTCTGCAACCTGTCCAGGGTATCCAAAAGGTACTTTGCCGAACCGTCCCAGAGGTGCGAGCAGTATTCCACGCAGGGCCGAACTTGTACCTTATAAAGGAGATATAGTTGTTCAGGCGTGAAAAACCGTCGCACCCTGTCCAGGATTCCGAGTCTCCGAGACGCAGTGGAGATCACGCTCTGGATATAATCCCTGGGATTGAGGTCCCTGCGAATATTTACGCCTAAGATATTGAGACCGTCTCGCATTGCGAGCGAGACGTTCTGAAGAGTTGGAAGGGAGGTGAATGGGGATCTTTTGCAGGTAAATGCGCATACCTGTGTTTTGTTGGCATTGAACTTAACTACCTCAACTCCGTCGTATAATTTTAAGTGTCCTTCAAGACTTCAATAGTTAAGACTTAGTCATGTAGTCCGGTGAAGCTGTTAAGACCTTGCTGGGTCAATAGCGTAGACATCTCGAAAAAAAGACTTAGTCGGATAACTAAGAAAAAAGTTCCACCAATTTTCACTAGATAGCGCTATTTAATGATATATACATTTTTAATTAATTCTATTAGAAACGAATCAAATATCTGGGATTTAATATTAATTGTCAAATCTTGACATCTATATACACGAATAATATTTTAATTATAAGAATTACATTAATTACTGTAAATCGGGAGAGAGTATTAAACTTGATTTTTTTCTATATAATTATTTGTAAACTATGCCTGTTATTTTATTAAATCTAAACTCCTATTACCTTCTTTGGAATTAATTTTAACTACAATTTTGCTATCAATGTGAGGACTCTGAAAATTATTATTTACTAATACATATTAGCAAACACTTTTTTTAATATTTGCACGGTAGTGAAAAGAGATAATTTTAAATCAGTAATAGGGCTAAGGGGTTAAGTAGTAATTAAAATATTTAAATAAATAAGGTAAGAGACAGCCTACAATAGATAGAATACGTAGCCCACATGAAGCAACAAAATCATTTCCACAATATTACAGGCAAAAGTTGGCAAAAAATTAAATAATGTTTAATAGTATACACAATTTAAAAAATATAATCTATTCTTACACACGTTTTACTAATTAAATACGTCCTATTGTAAACAATAATTGAAAACTTCGACCGTCCGAGGAAGTCTTCTCAGTAAATTGGAAAACAACGTTGGTAAACGCTTCTATTTCAGCCGTGGTTTTGTTGACAAGCGGCAGCGATTTGATTTTCACCATAACTCAAAATCCGTATATATACCGCATCAATGCCTGAATTTCGAAGTTCCAAGCTGCTCCTAGATAATATCATTATATAATATAAAACAAAGTTCTATGGCGTGTCTGTCTGCCTATCTGTTCACGATAAACTCAAAACTACTGAACGGATGTATATGCGTTTTTTACCAATAGATAAAGTGATTACTGAGGAAGGTTTAGGTATATAATTTGTTAAGGTTTTTTTTTATCATCAGGGCGGAACAGCATCCGCCTGGCCTGCCAGTGATCAAATAAAACATTTCGCCATCAGGTTCTTCGGCATCAGTGTATCTGAATAACAAACAAATAAAATATACTAATATTTGATCGTTTGTGCTATAACTGTTCGTGTCCATTGTATATTTAGCGAAGAGTTCGTCATAGTGACTCGTTTTTTATTGTTAAGGACGGTGACTCGCGAAATTTAAAGGACTTGGCGTTTAGGTGTTGCTGCTGAAACATACCTATGTTGCACAGTGTCAGGCAGACAATAGAAAAAGATAGACTTTTGTAATATTCTTTTAGTTTTTTAAAAAACAAGCTTAGAATTTAACTCGTGATCTTTTTTTTAATACACCAACATAAATAGCATACGTGCATAAAATAAGTATTATCAGTGGGTATTACAGTCATAAAATATATATTTTTATGACAATTGAACTCTTTCAATTTGTTAGTTCAAAATAGAATAGAGACGCGATCGTTGCTTAGTCATAAACGTTCCAACAGTATTACTAATTTGGTGTTATATTGAGAACCAGTACACGAATTTTTATTCTAAGAATCGTTCTGTTCATAGCTGTGGTCTATGCATTACGATACAAGTACTCGTGGTTGCGCCGGGAACAGGTTTTACAAACAGAAAACAATAAGAGATCGGTTGTTTAAGATTGTATTAGTTAAAAAACTTTAAAAGTTCTCCTTGGTTAACTAAATTACCCTTGTAGTCATTCCACGTATAGTTCCATGTTTTTAATCGAAATATTCTTTTTTACCGGTTTGAACTTTATGTTGTACGTTTATATGAATATAATATTAATATTTCTTAGTCCGGTGAAGCTGTTAAGACCTTGCTGGGTCAATAGCGTAGACATTTCGAAAAAAAAAAAATTTAATATTTATTTGTAATAACGCCATCTAGCCCCCATATATTGCAACTCTTAATTTCTTAAAAAAAAATGGCATTTTTTTATAATTATTACTAGGAGTTTTTGGCGGGATCTTGGATTGGATAATGGAGTGCCTTTTATATTTTGTTCATAATATTGTGTTATTTGTCTGTATATTTGTAATTTGGTAGTATTTCACGTACAATAGTTTTGTTATAGGGTGTTAGTAAAATGGATAGAAAATAATACTATGGAGCATGAATTCTAAGAGGCAGCAAAATTCTAACAACAGGGCCACCACTTTGTTAGAACATTGAAATTATCGCAAGACAAACTCGACAATGGCACAAACTGGAATCTGCAAGATTGGTTGTCAAAAAAAAAAGAATAATTATTATTCCATTTAATAATTGTTTTTAAATAATTCATGAAATTAAATATAATATTCTAATCATAAAACATGGTAATGTATTACTTATGTTACGAATACATGACGAAAATATAAATATATAAAAATATGCGCGCTAATATCCTTTGAACATACAAAAAGGCAGTTTTACTTATACTGTAACACGTATTTCTAAAGGAACCGAACGAATTCTTATGAGGCCTCATTGTACTTATATAGATAAAAAAGATCTATGCGAAAACAAAGCGGTCATTGTATTTGCATGGCTGTTCTTGTTGTAAAATTAAAATGAAAATGGGTAGAACTAGAATTATTTACAATTTCAACATGTAGCCTGCGGATTTGTTTATAAAAAAAACAGTTATCTACACTTCTGGCTGGCGGCTGGATTGGCTCAGGAAACGCATCTGAAAAGCCGTTAGCATACTCGCTGATTGGTTATTTCGATGACGTATAGAAGTAAATCCCGAAAAAAGCGTCGCGATAATTTTCGATCCTAAGAAATGCGCTTATAAACTAACGCCCATCAGGCTATACGAGACCGAGATACCTTGGACCAGCGAGGTCAAATATATCGGCGTCACTTTAGATAAACGCTAATTTCGTTTCACACACAGATAGAGTGCGAAACAAAGCCGCTATGGTCTTGGGTCGTCTCCATCATTTGCTTTGTCATAACAGTAAAATGTCCCTCAGACATAAACTCACTTTATATAAAACTTGCATCCGTCTGATTATGACGTACAGTTGTCCGATCTTTGCACACGCGCAAAATCGTATTCATAAGTTGCAGGTTCTCCAGAACCGAGGCCTACGTAAAATCACCAATGCCCCATGGTACGTCCGGAATAAGGATCTCCACAGGGACCTGGATATGCCTTCTGTCTGGGCGTATATAAAATCACTCACACGTAGTTATTTCGAAAAAGTCGCGAATCATCCCGGCCAGTTAGTAGTATCCACCGCGAACTATGAACCCGTACCCAACGCTGCGCAGTATAGAAGACGACCGCGACACATTTTTATGGACCCTCCTGATTCAATCACGTCAGCGAACGATCAGTACCAGCCTGTCTCTCCAAACAGAGCGTGTTCACGCTTACGCCCGCGTAACCACAGATCACGCCGCCGTGATCTGGGGGTAAACTTCGCTCCCGCATACTAGATTAAGTCTCCCTCGGCAGCGGCTCAAGCACAGGTCCGTTCCCTCAGCGTGGAGCCCTTGAGTACGCTGCTCACGAGATACAGTGACACAAAACCTTACATCTTTCTCAGCATATACAATATTGGGCAGCAATTACAAGATTCATACAAGAATCTGTAAATGAGTTGCCAAGGAAATTCGTACATTATTGAATAACTAAATAGATGTAACTCGTAGCGTAACTACACGTTCTCCAGTTTACAAATAACCCCAGCGGCTTTATACGGAGATATATTTTCCTTCAATATACTCATATTACCTCGGTGCGATTCCCTCAAGTTACATTTAGTGTTGGGGCTGTGGTGTCATTGTAGTTTTGTCGATAGTTTTAAGATTATTCAATGCACTTTATTGATTAAATTTTATGTAACAATCCTAATTACTAAAAACGTAAACTTATAATGTCTTCGTTAAATATTAAACACAATGAATATAAACATATAAAAATAATTTATTGTTTTTATGGAGCTCATAACATATATAAGTACAGTGGCAATGATATTAAAAACAATAACATCATATATATCGGCGCATATTCCCTTCTACCGTCAAAATTATTTGTACTGACATAAATATTACGTCTTACGCTCTAATTTGAAGCAAGCTGTAATACGGTGAACCTGTTAAGAACTCGCTAGGTATAATAGCGTAGTTAGTTTGAGAAAAAAAAATTGAAGCAAGCTTATAAAAGGCGTAGTGAAAACTGAGCGGGGCTGCGTGCTAAGTGGGCTGTAATACTAAAGTTTCACTTCTATCGTGTGTCTTTACAATACATTCTGTTTAGTTTTGAATTGACATATATTTACAGATTTTAATTTATGCAGTAAATCCTTCGGTTAACGAGGGAGGAAACATAATATAGCAGGCTATGAGAATTCTTCTTGTAGTAGAAGAATGTTGTGAGAATACCAAAAAATATAAATGGGCGTTTGAAATCACATACTACCAAACAATAATCGATGCAATTTTACGGTAATATATATGTCAGAGTTTTTATTTCTCGAATTGACTACGCAACTGACCTAACAAGGTCTAAAGGCTTCACCGGAGTACAGTCCGAGTTTTAAGTCAGAGTATGTTAGAGTTATTAATACGTTGTCTATAATTTATAAGGCTATTGTTTAAATTGGCTAAAATATAATTATAATTATCAAGTAAGTTTGAAAATAAATCTTGTCATATAAGAGGTTCTGTAGAATACGTTTCATAAACCGTTAGCACATTACAAGAAAATAATTTGTTATAAATAAAGAGATGTCATTTATAAAGATATTAACGCAGATGACATTAGAGGTTGCTGCTAGTTTGCCTTTTTTTTTCAATGATATTTATCGATACACAGAAGGTCACATCACTAGTACCACATAAGGCAACGTGATTATTTACGGGTATGCATCGGTGCAGACTCTATCAGGAAGGCGCGAGAGCCGGTGTCATATGAATTAATAACGAAATTATTTATCACAGAATATCATGTTATAAGTTACATCGATAGGGGATTTGTATACAAATGTACTAAATAGCTTATGTGTTTTCACGATAACATAAAAATGGTTTAATTGTTTTTGAAATGACAGATTCTTTTGCGGATCCTTTTTAATGAGCTGATTTTCATGCTGTTTACATAAATAGATAGAGTAATTGATGAGGAAGGTTTACGTATATAATCTGTCAAGTTTTTTTTTGTAATTTAGTTAAATATAACGATAATTGTCGGAAATGTTGGAAAAAGTTAAGCCGTCTGGGAGCTATCTTCGAAAACGTTGTCTAATCCGTTTAACGTATAAGATAACAATTGAGAAAATAAATGACGCAGACGAAGTCGTGGGAATCAGCTAGTAAGTAAATATACAATAAACACAGTAATAACTAAGCATAAAACCAACAATATATTTGTAAATATACCAATAGTACTAATTTTGTAATTAAAATTAGTCATATTTATTGAAAAATTCTGCATGCTCCAACAATAAATTAAATTTAAATAAAAAAATGTACTAATAATCATTAAGTTAATAATAATAATCTTCCTAGCCGATTTCGACTACAGCGAACATCTTAGTCTTTTAGGATATATTATATATAGTGCATAGATGTGTGCGCAGTACATGAATGCACTCCCTCGTCCATACCCTCCTTGTTCCGATGGAACGGTGAACCGCTACGATCAGAGGAGTGCTGGATGCAGTGTCTGGTGAGCGGTACATCAGCTCCTACCGTCACCTTAAGGCCGTTCACAGATGCCTGGCTGTCTCGTCACCGAAAGTAGATTGCATTCCTGCCGAGATAGACCTGCACTAATGCGGGGAGTAACCGCATAAACTCGAGCACCGAGATGCTTGAGACCCCTCCGTCAGGTTTGGCCCACGGACCGACGTGTTTACCGGGATGTGGCCGCTGTGTACAGAACAGTTACTAGGAGCCACAGATAAGAGTTTATGGACCATCAGCTTTTCCTCATGAGACTTTACCACCTTTGTAAGGTCAGTCGGCAAAGTCTTAGCAGACTACTACACCCCAAAGGATATTAAGTTAAAGTGTGAATGACACGTCAGATCAACACAAGTGCAGTCGCTAATAATAACTAGTCATAATTAAAAACATATTTACTACTTGAAAAGTGACAATCCCAAGGGTTTTAACTAAGGAATGCAAGTCCATCGCCGACTATGCCAATGAACCTATCAAGTATATTATAAAGGAATTAATCCTTATTAATCTTATAAAAGCGATAATGAGTTTGTCTGTTTGTTGCGTTTTATCTGTACAATCATGAAATTTTGCATAAACTATGCCTGGGATAGAATAGGATATGGATAGTTTTGATTCCAAAAAAATGTACTGTTCTCAAAAAATAGATGTAATGCAGAATTAATCAACCAAAGCCGTGGGAAAAAGCTAGTGCTAAAAATAAAAAAGCTAAAAAGAGATTAAAATATCCAGGTTCTCTGTAGCTTGTTGTTCCCACGTTCAGCGTATCTATTTCTTGTAAGCGAACGGCCAGAGAGAGATATTTTAATATATATTATAAAGTTAATTTTTTATTTTGTGTTGCCAGGTACTTCGTTTTTTTTTTCAAAGAAATATGACAAGTTTTGTTCGAGTTACTGTTATTGGTTTTCATAACTGCTTCTCTTGTATTGTTTTTTATTTCGAACTGACTTCGCTATTGACCCATCAAGGTCTTAACAGCTTCACCGGTCTACTAAGACGAGCGCTTGCGGCACTCAGCCGATTTTATTTGGGCAACTAGCTCTTCTTTGTATTAAAAACAGTACAAATCTGGTACAATAGCTGATATAGAATCAAGACGGTTTAAGAGGCGAGAATTTGTGCAGGTTCGTCTAATCTAGACATAGACTCCTGGCGAGTCGCTTAGTCTATTCCTTATCCTCGTATCATGTTGATGTGACTGATGCATGGCTTTAGACAATAAATTTATCTCAGAAACCTCACCTAAAGCAGAAAGAACGCGTTACCAGTTTTTGATTTACAAAATGTAGGATGTTTGGTTGAAACACCGTAGGATTTTATAGGGCACTGCTTCAGGGTACGTTGTTGGTGCGGCTCATGTACTCCTTCTATTCTTGTCCATTTAAATTGGAGGGGACCTGTGAATGCCAGTCCAGTGATGTTGTTTAGATCTTCCTAGGTCAATAGCGTAGTCAGTTCGAAAAAAAAACCTGTCAATGGATTTTACTCATGTTATCAAAAAGAATAACAGAGATGATGAGATTGTGTAAAAGAGAGAAAACAAGTATACCCTTTACTAGGTAGAAATAACTACTGTTAATGATTTTGATATTCTGCCTCTAAGGAATTTTTACCATTTTTTTTCCAAACTGAGATTAATTTAACAGCGTATTTATAAATACTAATTTTTCCATAATACTTATAAGCTTTGATTTTCATTCTATATCGGTTATTCTTGCGTATAATCTTGTCGCACCTTAAATTATATTGATGAGGTAACAAATTCAAATAGAAGAAATGAAATAATTCTCAAACTCGACTCCCGGAGTATATGAAGATAGATTTTTAATTGGATAAAACAAACGAATTATACGAATGTTAATTAAAATGTAGGTACTGTCATTTTATGGTGACGCCATTCAACTTTACCCATAAAAATCTCGCTCCTAGTAAGAATCAACATAATGTTTGAGCAATCAATTACCTAACAGTTCCTATTTCTTAAATATTACATTTATTAAAGAGGTAATCAGATGATTCCATTTTTCGTATATTTAAAAAACAATCATTTAATTTAAATAAATAATACGAAGTAAATGAATTCCCACAATTAAAGTTAACATAAAAAATCGAGGTCTTATATATTTACGATTTTACTTCATATGTAGTATAATTTTTATAATTAATGTTTAACATTACTTGAACTAATTTTACAAAATATCTGTTATTTTTCACAATCGTAATTCGACATCGATTAAGAATTATTAAATGATCATTCAAGTTACCGAATTTTGCACACGACCAAAATAATTATAGAATTCGTCGAACTATTATATATGGTAACCCCAAAAGATCCAGTATTATGAACCTTGTGGGATTAAAATGCCTCAAGTGAGATATATAAATACGCAACTCCAAGGATGTAGTCTAGCCAGTTCACTGAGATGCTTCGAGTCGCCCTCATCGGTTTAGCCTTAGGGCTTATAGCTTGCGTCTCCACGGCTCCAGGTACGTACATTTTTTATATAGAATGAAATAATCAACAGTCATGTAGATCACCTGATGTTGAGTGTTTTTTAAATGACCCTCTTTTGTAACGTTTGGTGCGATATAATTGAGATGCCTGTCTTCGTCACGGGGGATGTGATCTATACCTCTTTAACAACCAACCATTATAACGATAAAAGTTTTTTTGTTTGTTTGTAATGCATAAACTAAATAATACCACCAGCCGCTATGTTATCAGGAAATAACGTAGGCTGTATTTTATTTCTATAATGTAGAGTAAAGTGAGTAAAACCGTCAGCAAATGCTAGTTATATCCATGAACTTTGCTTCGCATCAGTTTAAGTAAGTGTAAATTAGTGCAATTCGTTTTTTTTTGTAATTATAATTATCAGTACAACAACTTCACGGACACATTTGACGCTATAATTTGTAATATTTAAACTTAATATTCGAGATACATAATCTAATAAATACCACTTAACGGTATTTAGCATATAAATTATAAGGTTATACATATATCCTTTGCGACAGACAGTGCATTTTCAAAATTACTAATGGTACCTCGGTCCATCATTTAGTAGCCGTAATCTAAAAAAAAAAACAAAGAATATCCTCTGTTTTGTTTCACGGCCCAATAAATCAAGATTTATTATGTTATTGATAATAGTAATAGAGCCACGCAAGCCTAGTGCTTGGTGAACATTTTCTACTTTGCCGTAATAGTTTACAAGTCACAAGCAATAATGTAGTTTGTTTGGAACGGTTCCGTTAGAAATTGATTAAAATATTTCTAACTAATTAAATTCTTAATGTCTTAGAGATATCTCGACCATTCGAAGGTAACAATGAAGGTTCTGAAGTAGCATTTGCTGGTCTGGGTCCGAATGAAGTCCAGGATAAAGACGATAACTTTAAAGACGGGATGAAAAGCCATTCTAAGGTGATTGTGGAAGATGGAAAACATAGTGGCCTGGTGAGGAGTGATTTGGAGGATGATGAAAAAGGTGAAGATATTATAATTCTTATAAAAGTAGTAGACGTAGACTATTTCTTTATTCTGGCATCATATTGTGACACTCCTGAGTTTGTTATTATGACAATTGTGGTTTTTTTTTTCTATCTGACTACGCTATTGGCCTGACGGGCACATCTTAATCTGAATAAATAGCAGTTGTTACAAACTAGTGTAACTAAACTGAATAAGTCGGAGTTGTTATTTATAGCTATGCCGTATTTGAAACGGCGATAAGCCGAAGCTTTTAAGCAAGGAAAACATCGTGATGAAAGCATAGTGGTAAGACTTTTTTTAAGTCTGTCCGACTAGCTGCCACCCTAGAGTTAAAAATATGTCTCCAAGTACCTATAGGTCTGTTGCGGCAGGTGAACGTAAGAGGTTAAACGTGTTTACTACCTTAGATTACATTTAATAGCCGATGACATTATGGCCAGTAATTTTAATTTGATTTCGAATCAACCACGACATGTCTAGTTACTCCTACGCACTATCCTCAACTTTTGTGTATGTTTGTATCCTCCCGGAAATAATCACTATATTCTGCTACCCTGAAAATTGTTTCTCTCTAGATCCTCATCTCTCGATACTAATTAGTTTCTTTCACTTACTTTCAGATGAATTTCAATCACATAACAATATGTATCTGGCACAAGCTTGCTCTTGTCACCAATATATGTCTTCTCTCTCTCTCTCTTTCATTTTAATTTTCAAATGTGTATTTATAGATCTGGCCAATAAAGGACTGGTAAGCGATATAATCAATGCCACCATCACCGGCGTCCAGTTTGGCATAGGATTGGGCACCACCAATGGAACTCTTGATAGGCTTTGCATCAAAATCGGTGGCATCACTATGGCAGGTAGTGTGTATTATCTTCAATATTATTTGAGTACTTTAACCATGGCTTAATCTGAAGGTCTAATTACTTCCAAAATTTTTCAAAACTGTTGTAACCCTTTGAATATATTTTTGTAATATTAGTGGGTAGCAATGAGGCAGATGAGGTAGTTACCTTAGTAGATAATGTAGTTGCATTATTCGGTATTGAAGTCATATCGTTAGCCTTGGAAAACGTATTTCAAGAGATTCACGTCATAGCCCTGAAGGAAACCGTACTACTTAGTTAGTTTTAAAGGGGTAGGACGATTCTGCAGAAACATAGTATTGTAGGGATTATATTAGGTTCTGAAGTGCGAGGATAAACAACCAGCCAATGGCACAAAAGGCGAATCTAGTCTGAGTTGAGGGCACTATGTGATAAAATTCCTTATAGAAATAGGACGCCTTGTGAATTTCAAAGAGATCTAGAGATAACTTTATCAGGACCTAAATAAAAGCAGAATCTAATTTATTCTAACTTAATATCCGTTACAGGTTGCCGTCGAGCGGCTGGGATAGACCTCGGATCAAAAGCGTTTAAGGATGTTCCAGAAACTTCTACGTCAGTAGTTTAAGGTGACTTATTTGTTTTATTTTCAATACTAAGCTGATTGAATAATAATACGCTGCATTGAATAGCAATTGCTGTTAGTATATAGATATCAAAGCACCTAGTAAAGGTTGGTTTTCGTTGGTTTTTCGTTGTTCTGCATGTTGTTTGTTCTACTAACGATTTTTTCTTATTCCAGAACATTTCAGAATGAAGATTCGAGATTGAGGAGTAATTTATATATTATAAGTAATTATAATTAATGTCATAGTAATTATTAAATATGAAGTTATAAATGGATATAATTGGTAAAATAAAGTTATAAGGTGTGAAAAAATGTCAATGTATTTGTTTCATTTTATTACTTATTTATATTTACCCATACAAATCGAGCAATATATTTATATTATATGGGATCTCGCGAATCATTAAAAACAAAGTTCCAGAAATTCGGTCTCTTAACTCTATCCTTCTAATATATTATTGATAATTTATTGTTTGTACTTAAAAACTTTGAAAAACTGTATTTAGTAAAAGAACGGCATAATCTTAATACTAGAAATTGTAACAAACTGGTCGTACCATGTTTCTAACTCAATAAAATCAGTAACAGTTTCTTAGGGTAATAATAGTATTAGGTTTTACAATAAAGACCCAAAGCATGTTACCGATTTGCTGGACAGTAAGTTTAAGCGCCACGTCAAGCGGGTTTTGGTATCAACAAGCAATTACAGAACGATGATGATGCCTGGAATTGAGTACTCTTTTTGGATCCACTAAAAAAGGTTGTATTGGAAATATATATGTTAAGAATATAAACTAGATAGAGTTTCTTACCGATTCTTCTCGGAGATTGCGTTATTTATCCGAACCGGTGATCGTTTTGATGTTCATAAGTGCCTTCTTAGGGCCTAAATTGAATAAAGTATGTTTTTATTTTCTTACATAAAAACGAATACAAAACAGTGTTTTGCAGCGACCGCAAATATTAGTGTTAATATTAAGCAAGTATAGTAATTGTGAACAGTTTATATTTAATTATTTTATATAGGTAGGTTAAATTGTTTCTTGCCTTCTGCTAGACAATGATGGGATTTGTAAATATTCGTCATATTAAAGGTAATTCTCGGCACGAAACGTCAACAAGGGCGTTCACTGTCTCACAAAGAGTACATCGTTAAAATAAATACAAATATTATAATAATATAATGTTATTCATGTTTCGTATATAATCAGTGTAGTATTGCAATTTTGTACGTATTAACAAGTTACTTTTAATCGCCTTTGAACTTATTGTCGTGTTCGTATCCGGAAGCTTGTTGTTTTGTTAATGAGAAATGAAAATTTAAACTATTTGTTAACACTCTGTTGAAGAAATAAAATGTATTATGTTGCAAATAAAAATATACTTTGTTAAAACAAAAATCATAATAAATGCAAGAGTTAATTGTTATAACCAATAATAATCGTTTATTTCCTCATTCAATTCGCTAAAAGTTTCTCTTTCGAATGAAATTTATGAATCGCTGGCTACTTCGAGGTGTGTTCGCACTTGTAGCGAATTGAATAATTCTTGTTTGATAAATAATTCATTTTTCTTGTGTATTTTACTTGATAATGTATACGGATACATAGAAAATTAATTTGAAAGCCTTTTAAATTCATTATATATACATAAATTGAAATGTAATAAAATGCATTTAAAGTCTTACTTTAAGTTAAAGAAGTAACTTCTTACATGCATACATAAGTACACATATAAGTTTACTTATACTATTAAATTAAAAATAACCTGATCACTATAAGACGGTATATCTGACTTGAATATTTAATCGATGTTGTGTTACTTTTCGATTCAACATAACTGTTTATTACAATATATAAACCGATAATGATTGAAGTTTAAAAGATGTTTAGCGGCATTTTTCTGTCCCACTTAATTTTTATTAATGTAATTAATGTTCCATATATTGCTTCAAATAAAACCTGGGAATCGGGTGTGTCTCTCAATTAAAATTAATCTCCTAAATCGAATACGTAAATTCTCGAGTATTATTTGTTTCTCGAACTGCCTAGGCTATTGGTCTAGCAAGGCTTTAACAGCTTCACCGGACAACAATCTCAAATAAGAAAACAAAGACAACTTGACCAAAGTTGCGTTTCATGTTATCGAAAAATAAAAATTCTTTTTATGGGTGCCTTTCAAATGGATAAGTAGTTCTGTTGGTCATGATAAAAAAGGAAAGGGATTATTTAACAATACTGCAAACTGTAGTTAGTAAAATTATTATAAATATTACTTGATTCTGCTAAAAAAATATAACATCTAAATAAATTTAGAAATCTTAAATAAGAGTACGACCGAACTTTTTGCGAAAGTTGGCAGATGTCTAACCACGTTATAACAATCGCTATAATATGCGTATGGGGGAATATATGCTTCCTTCAATCCTAAATGCATTACCAGCCGATTATATAATAGAACTACAAGGAAGTAATGTAAAACAAGCGACACGTATTTTAAGAAGATATTTTATAAATTAACTACCTCCAAAAATTTAAATATAGTTCAATCATCATCAAATCAAATAATCATCTTGTCAGCGTGCTGACGGAAATACCTCTCCTTGATTAAATCGCAATAGCGAGATCCCGAGGAGATTCCTACTGTAAATATATGTAATTTTCCTTACACTTACATTTTCTTGGAATTAAACGATTATTGTCAGTTGAATCAGCAATTCAATATCATCATCACTATCATCTTCTTACTCTTGTCCCACCGAAATAAGTTCGGCTCAACATTTTTTTTTACGTGAGGAAATCCCTTATGTATACCCACCCTCCCGGGGGAGAGGATGGGTTATGTCCGGCTTGCACGGACTAAAACCCCACGGTGTACCGACAGACCGTAGTGTTGGGGCGGCAAGGGATCGTACTAAGCTATTCCCCTTAGATAGCCGCCCCAACGGTCCGCCCGGCGGAAGGTGGCCGTCGGACTCCTACCTATAGAGAGGCAGCTGGGTACATACCAGCTACCTCCCCTTGTCCGCCGGACCTGTACAATGAAGGGATGAGCCCCACGACTGCATCCCCTCAGATCCGGCTACGATGTTGGGAGGAGTTGACAAAGGAGAGGGGAGCCGGCGAGCGCAAATGTCGCCGCCGAGGACACCGTCTAGTACGCCTGGATCGCCCTCATGCCACCGTGCGCTGTGCACTGCGCAGCGCGCGCACGTTGGCGGCACCGAGGGCGTCCGCCCAGACCGGTGCCCCGTAGGCGGCCATCGCCCGCACAACTCCCATAAAGAGTCATCGGCACCCGGCACCCGGCCCCCCAATATTGGGAAGCAACCGGCCGAGTGCCGACGCCGCCCCTGTGATCCGGGTCCCGAGTCCCACAAAGTGGAGCTCGAACCGCCAGCGCCCATCCAGGTTGAAGCCCAAGTACTTCATGTGGGCCCCCACCCTGATCCGGGCGCCCTCTACCATTATGTGGGCCCCAGGTGGTGGGCCCCGCCGAGGCTCATGAAAAAGTATGGCCTCGGTCTTCTCGAGGGCCACCCTGAGGGTTGTGGCCATCGTAGCCAGGCGCTCTACCTCCTTCCATTCCCCCCCCCCCTCCCCGGGCTACGACAAGGGTATCATACGCGTAACAAATTAGGCGCACACCATATGGGAGCACGCCGCGGAGCACCCAGTCGTAGCCCATGTTTCACAGGAGCGGCCCTAGGAACCCCCCGTTGTCATGTTGTAACGTATGATGATTTGTCTTGATTTTTACGTTTGGCCGCCTGCCTGACAACAGCCCTACTTAGAATCATTTTATTGTATCACTATATATGTTTATGATTATTACATAAACAATAATCAGTAATTTAGTAATAAATAAATATAAAATGGCTTTATCTTGAACGCAGTACTTTACCAGTGATGTGTGTACAAACAAACAGATGGATACTTTTTTTCGGATGGAAGGTTACCTTAACTGTATCCCAGACGTGTATGCAAAGTTTTATCATGATTTTTGAGTAATTAAGGCATAAAAATCAAACAAAGAAATAAATTGGAATACTTGGTAATATTAGTTTCTGTAATCCGCTTTAAAACTGACCACACACACCCCGTTGACCTCTATACATTAATACAACCGACAAATCTCCGACAAGGCGATTATTTCGAGAAGTTCTCAAATCGACTTTAAAAGTCGTTGCCGATCTAAATTCTCGGAAATAGCCTTAAGTTTTGAATGTAATCGCCAGAAACGCTGCTTCAAAGAAGCAATTTGTAATTTCTACTGACTCGGGTCCGAGAGGGACGGAGATAGGGTGAAGTTTGTTTCAGGGTCTTACTGGCTTTGTCAAGGGCGCAGGAATGTTGTAACGGGCGAGTTGATTGGAACAGTGTTGTGTGACTTTAACGTAACCATTTTCTAATCATTTTAGGTACCTATTGTAATGTTTTTCTTTTGTATTTCAAAATTTCTTATTAGCTCTCAACAATATATTGTAGTCTATAATAAACGGTAACCACTCACAGAGGAAGCTCAGGCCTATTTAAATGCCTCGTTACTATTTGATTGATAGAAATTTATATTAGATTGTTAGCACAAACATTATTAGAACTGTTCGTATTATTGACTTGATAAGCCTTTGGTTGAAGTTATCGGCCGTTCGTACATTAGCTGAATGTTATAAAAGACGAGTCGTTCGAGGTATTGGGGACATTTAGATTCTCGCTCAGACAATTGAGCAAGTAACATCTACGGTACGAACAATAGTTTGTGGTAACTATACTAGTGTTGTATTTCTGTATCGGCTAACGTTCTCTTTGATTGGTCTTTGTGGACTCAACACTGACCTGATCGGAAATGTTGGAGGAGCTGGCCTGTGAAAGGCGTATTCTCGTGCGGAGCGTCTGCCCATCCGTATCCAGTCTGATATATAACTGTTTTCAGTAGTGTGTTGCTGAACTGTGTTGCTTTTTATTATAATTTTTGATAAGATCTTTATGATTGCTAAAATTATTATATAAAATGGCGAAAATATTTCAATATCATTTCAACAGCCTCTTTTCCGTTGAAAGACAAGTACCGTAACTGTGGATCTATTAACAATGTTTCAACATTATTATAAAGTTTTAAATTGATTTACAAAAATGCGCAACTGAATTTTATGAGCCCATAACTTTAGAAATAAGTGCGACAAAATAACCAAATTGCGACAAAAAAACATTCATACCCACTATTTTTTTTTTATTGAAGCACGACATAGTGACTGCACTACGCCTGATGTTAAGCATAGTACAATCCAAAAACATCGGCAACCACCGAGAGACATTATCCATCGCCGGTCGCCGCTGTCATGCCGGCCATAATGCCGAAAGTCACCCGGTACTGGATATGCACAGGCTGATCCCGAAACGCGACGCGCAGAAGCGAGTCACTATGGCGGGCTTTTTCGCCATGTACATGGTGGTTGCGACCCAGTCGGGCTCTAAAACCGTACCACCCCGCTTTCGCCATTACTACAAGTCCAATTATGCTCAATATGAACGAATTTAAGAACCATAATTTGTTTTCGTTGTCTGCTTCACGTGAAATGGCCCTACCTTCATTTCATATGTGAGTTTTAATAATGATGACACACAAAGATTGATGATGCATATGTACTGTTGTATTTAGTGGCTGAATATTCTCTGTCAAATTAACATAGAACTTGGAATCTACATTCCTTAAGTATTCTCTAAGATCACAATAAAGTTATAGTACTATATTACGTTTAATTTATCTAAAAGGCTTTACCCGTTATTTTTTTCTTCGAAATGTCTACGCTATTGACCCAGCAAGGTCTTAACAGCTTCACCGGACTACTAAGGCGAGCGCTTAAGGCACTCAGCCGATTCTATTTTGGCAACCAGCTTAAGGGTGCACGGTACACCTCGGCTTGGCTGTTGCCTATTGCGTGCAAAATCGCGACCTATCTTAGCTAACCTAGCTAACTATTCATACATGTATGAGTTGTTGAAACGTATATGTGTACCAAGCATACACGCCTCAACAACTCCTCCATATATTTATTATCGGAAAATTGAGAGTTTTTCACTTCGATAAGGGAAAAAAGTAAACCCTTCCACTTTCATGTGTAAGCGTGTAGGCGTGCACGTGTGTGGGGTGATCGTGTAGTGTTGTAGCAATGATGTATATTTGTGTGTCACCGTATCGCGCAAGCAACGTACTCAAGGGCTCCCTACCGAGGGATCGAACCTTGGCTTGAGCCGTTCCCGTGGGAGGTCTAATCGGGTGTGCGGGAGCGAAATTAAACCCCAGACCACGGCGGCATGATCTGTGGTTACGCGGGCGTGGGGCTTTACCCGTTATATACTCATTTAAATATGCCTTAATTGTTATAAAATTTGTTTATGATTACTCCCATACTACTTGTCTAGTAAACAAACGAGGCACAATATTAATTCCGAATCGACTTTGTGCGTGACTGACCTTATAAACTTTGATATTTGGCAACCCACAATTTAAGGTTTGGTGACTTTTAACAAACAAAAAGCTTTTAGGCCGCCCGTTCTACCTTTTAGAAAAATTAGAATAAATTTAACAGTTTAAAAGTAATGCCATCTCTCCTCATATATCAGAACCTACGTTTCGAAAAGTAAAGAATAGATGTCGCTAAATGTTACATTTGTAAATGTAAAAATATAAAGCGCCTTTTATAAAACGTGGTAATTTCAATAAAGCACTTAAGTTCAGCTAAACTGAAATGTTCTAAGACATTTCGTAATGAGCAACTGATTTTCCTATATGTCGCTTTTGTCTTGTGTGTATCTTATTATGTTTGTGTGTGTTAGAATGTTGAGAAAATGAGATAATGGTAACAAAATTAACCTACAAAAAACGAAAAGATACGAATATGTTTAGCTTAGTATAGCAAGAAAACGGTAAATCCCAGTTTAATTTGTCGCGCGCGAAATTATTTTTATTACGAATTTAGCCCGAAATAAAGGCGAGATTCAAGAAGGATGCATCTAAATTATTATCCCCATTGAGATTGGACGAAATACCAGGAGGTTTTTCACGCGGATCTCGTGATGAGATTTGTCAGTACGTTTCTTAGCCCTTACCATTTCTTAAATTATTAGTCTGTAGGTTTTTTTAATATATGTATAAAGGAGCCACGAGGGCTTTGGTCGTATTTTATGTACTCTTGCCACTTTTTGAAGTTCGTCGTATATATAATGTGGTGTTTATATGAACACATTTATTTTATTGAAGTTTTACTGTCACATGGTTGTAAATGTATTCTAGACACTTCTTAGTATTGCTGAATTTTTACTTACAGTTGTCCGACGATTTCAAGTAATAACATCAAGTTCCATATAGTTCGCCAACATGGGTGCACTGTGAGATTGTTTGTTTTGGGATTATTGATTGTTGATTGGGATGTTTCTCGTTAAGTATTTTGGTTGGGTGGTTGTTCGTATTAGTGCATAATGATGTAACTTAAGATATAATGGTCCTGAGGTTTCGGTAGAGGAAAATATCATAACGAAACTAAAGCATCGTTGTTAGGAATTTTATAAGACGGCTATAATTTATAGTCTATCCATTGGGTAACACTGTCATTTAACACTTCGTGTTACTATATCTATCAAATGAGTTTTTTTTATTCCAAAAGCTAGCTAACAGAACGGCCCTCCTGATGGTAAATGTTTACCGTCACCTATGGATAGCTGCGACACCAAAGGCATCAATGTTGTGTTGCCGACCTTGAAGAGCGCTTTCAGTCTCTTCTTGAAGAGTATGGGACTTTTAGCCCTGACAGAAAACCGTGCTGGGTAATCCATTTCACAATTATTGTTTACGCATATTGAAGACTCTAGAGAACCTCGTGGTTGTCACCATTATGATGGTTTTAAGGTGTGCGAGTCAGCAGCCAGCAAGCAGCGGGAAGTGCTAGTTTGAAACGGTGAAGAGGGCACCATATAACAGAGTATCTCAGAATATTCTCCAGTTTACAAATAAAGCACACAAAAAATTCCAATGTGAATTGAATATTGGATAAGATTATATTACCATCTTCGGCCACGTTGCTATTTATTATCATGTGAGATTTTGTTACCGTCTTCGGCCACGTTGCTATTTATTACAGTCAGTTGGTAGACGACAACCAATTCGTACGTCCCCACACAGTCGGAATTAACCAACTACCCGTCATTTTTCATCTGTCTAAGAAAAGTCTCTCAAACCTTTATCATTGACTTTGTACCTAATGTTTCACTGCAACCGCTGCAATGAAAATAAGGTCGATAGAATTCAGTGTTCTGTCTGCCAGAATCGCTACGATTTACCTTGCGCGGCACTTACCGAAGCAGGATATCGAAGGCTGGGTGATCGATAAACTAATTGGAAATGTAGTTCATGCGAGTCCTCAGAAGGAGCTACTACTACTGATAACGAATGTATACTTTTGGAGCTTAAACGGCTGTCAACACAAATTGCATCACTTCCATCGTTGTCTGAAGGCCGCAAGTCCATTCAAAAGGAACTCGCTGAAATTAAAGCTATGAAGTCCGAAATTTCGGAGGTAAAGGCATCAGTCGAGTTTATCCATCACTCTGTAGAATCATTATCTGATAGAACAAAAGAGTTTGAACAGGAGATCCAGTCGTTCAAGAAACTTAAAGAAGATGTTTTGCATTTACAACAGCGTGTTGAACGACTTGAGTGTGAACGACAAGACTGTCAACAGAGAGCACGTTTAAATAACATTGAAATCAAAGGAGTTCCAGTTTCCAAGTCTGAAAATCTATACACAATAATGTCAAAAATCGGAGACCACATTGGGTGCAATATCTTAAAGGAACATATTAATTACATTGCAAGGGTGCCAATGAGAAGTGACAATAATAAGAAAAGCATAATTATATCAGTACACAATATATATCTCAAGGATGATTTTCTAGCAGCAGCAAGGAATCACAGCCCAATTACTCTTAGCAAGATCGGCTTCCAGGGAGAAAATTTAACATAACATACATTAACGATCACCAACACACACAACTGGAAACAAAATATTACTAAACAAGACAAAGAAAATGGCAAAATATCAGGGTTTTACATATGTTTGGGTACGAGCTTGCAAAATTTATATACGGAAGAATTCCACGTCACCTATACACAATATAAAATCGGAATCAGATTTAAAGAATTATTTTCGTTGATTTTAAGTAGTTATGAAAAACAATTGTATTTAAGATATTTCTTGAATTTGAGAATTACTGGTGAGTCATTAGTTTCAAGTATTTATGTTGTTACATTCTTTTGCTGTTCGTCTATGTTGGCGAACTCTTTTTTGGTTTCTACCCACTTTTTATATTTCTTGATTATTTTATTCCAACTGTCCTTTTACTATTTGCAAATATTTAGTTCTTGTAGTTATTTCAGTAACATTGTTTTTATTTACATTTTTACTATAAACTTTTCGTGTTCCACATTTATTTTATCGAAATCAGACTCAGTATACATATTACTTATTAAGCTTTGTATATCGCAATGATTTCGATATTCTATCAAAATGTACGAGAACTACGGACAAAAACAGCTATGTTTTTAAGGAACGTCTATTGCAATGATTATGATGTGATCTGTTTAACCGAAACGTGGCTTGTTGATGGTATTCATAATAAAGAATTATTTGATGATCTTTATGTGGTTTGGCGAAGATACAGTTATTACCAAAAAAACAAACAGTGCTTTGGGGGCGGAGTCTTAATAGCTGTAAAACGTGAATTTATTGTTAATGAACGTCAGGATTGGTGTTCTAAGCTGAAGATATTTGGATCACATTAACGGTTCATGGTAAAAGACCTAATTTTATGTACAATATACACTTTTGCGTTATATATATTTGTGGGCAGCCTTCAGGTAGTTCAATATCTGCACTATTAAATGACTTTTCTAATAGTTTATTGCATCTCATATTAGACCACCCTATGGATAGGTTTATTGTTTTAGGTGATTTCAATTTACCAAATGTAATATGGTCTCCAACGAATGACGGTTACTCGTATTGTCCTTCCAATTTATCAGGGACTTCACATACTGATTTTTTTGATACATTGAGTACTAGCGATCTATGCCAGTATAATTATCATGCAAATGTCAATAATAGAATATTAGATCTTGTTATATCAAACGAAGTAATGCATGTCGATACATGTAGTGGCCCCTTATTTCCAGAAAATCCACATCATAAAGCCTTATGCATTGATGTTCAACTTGTCGATATTAAAACATTACTAATAAGTAATAACTAGAAATTTGTATTTAAATATGGTAATTTTGAGGCTATTAAAGATGAATTACATAGAATAAACTGGCTGTCTGAAATCAACAGTAGGTCATTAGAGGATGCAGTAACCTTTTTATATGACATCTTAAATAATTCAATAAGAAAGTATATCCCCTTTAAATCCGTAGTACACAAACAAAAATATCCACCGTGGCACCAAAAGCCACTTATTAAACTATTAAAAGAAAAACACAAATTTTACATTAAGTTTAGAAAATATAAAAATTATGCAGATCGTGAGTCATTCTTAATATTAAGGAACTGTGCTAAATTATTAGAACGGGGACATGTACAATAATTATATTTCAAATATTGAAGCCAAAATTTTGATATCGCCCATAGCTTTTTGGACGTTCGTCAAAAGTAAGACACAGAGCAATATCTACCCCTCTGTTATGAAATATGGAGAAAGATCCTATAATTCCGGTATCGATATAAGTAGTATGTTCAATGAATATTTTTACTCAACCTTTCTACACGACGAACCCACTGATGATTTAATTTTTTAATTAGCAGGAACACATTTAGTATAGTTTCTATAGTCGTAAACGAATCCATGGTTTTGAATTTATTAAAATCTTTAGACCTCAACAAATCTGCAGGTCCTAACAATATTCTACCTATGTTAATAGCAAATTATGCTTATTGTCTCGTCTTGCCATTATCTCTTTTATTTAGACGTTCTTTAAGAGAAGGTTATGTTTCTAACATTTGGAAAAGCGCGTATATTACACCAATTCACAAAAAAGGAGCTAAAAATGTTATAGAGAATTACAGATCGATATCAAAGTTATGCATATTTGCCAAAATTTTTAAAAAATTATATACCCTCAGTTATACTTCTTAAACACTTTTTGAGTGATCACCAACATGGATTTATTAAAGGTCGCTCTACAACCTCAAATCTTATTTTGTGTACTGAATATATATCACATCATATATCTCAACCATCACAAGTGGATGTTATCTATACAGATTTTACTAAGGCTTTTGATAGAATTGATCACATTATTCTGCTACAAAAATTAGAATACGCGGGTATCCGAAGTGACCTTTACATATGGTTTACGTCCTACATTAATAATATGTAGGTACCAAACACTAGTATTAAACGGTTTTCCTCCGCAAGTCGTTTGATTCCCTCGGCGATTTCTCAAGGTTCTTTACTCGGACCTTTGCTGTTCAATATATTCATAAATGATGTAGAATATTCTTTTAAATATAGTAAAATACTTTTATATGCTGATGACATGAAAATTCTCTGCCCTATTACGGGATTAAACGATTCGTTTTCTCTTCAGACCGATTTGAATAGGTTTCAAAAATATTGTCAGCTTAATAAACTTGATTTAAATGTTTCTAAATGTTATGTAATGACCTACATTCGTAAACCTAAACCAATCAAATATGATTATACCTTAAAGAACACTATTCTTAACAGAGTCGATACGATAACCGATTTAGGAATAACATTTGATTCCAAATTACTTTTTGATGAGCATATTGATACAATAGTGAACAAAGCATCAAGAGCTCTTGGATTTGTTATACGCCTTTCGTCGGAATTCAATTCTATTAAAACTTTAAAAATTCTTTACTGTGCACTTGTCCGTAGCTACCTCGAATATGTTTCACAAGTATGGAACCCGAATTACGATGTTTATGTCAACCGAATTGAACGTGTACAAAAGAGATTTCTTATATATATTCAGTACAAAAGCAAACGAAATTATGCTAACTATTTTATTAACTGCAAATCATATTCTTCCTCTTCATGAACGTAGACGAATCGCCGACATATCATACCTCTTGAATATTACTAGCGGTATAGCAGAGTGTGCGGAACTACTAAGTAACGTTAATTTACGAGTACCTGCTAATTCAACAAGAAATAAATATCCTCTACACATACCGCTAGTGAAATCATCTTATAGAAAAAAATCATTTCTAATTAGAGCTAGTAACCAAACTAACAGCGTCTCGAAAATCTTCGATATAGACCTCTTTCATACGGGGTCTTTCAAACTCAAGAACGTTCTCACCAGCAATTTTTTTCTAAATAATTCTACCAACTAAGTGCATATATTATAATTATATAAGTGTGAACTTTTAAATGGCCTTACTTATATTATTTCATCTATATCTGTACATTTATTAGCTGTAAGATTACCTTTTACCTTAAAATAAAAAAAAAATATCAGGTGATATTATGTAACCATTTTCGTCTACGTTGGTATTTACTATGAGGTGAGATTATGTTACCATCTTCGGCCACAAAATTCGAGTAATTATGGAATATGAGTACCGTCGTGGCAGGAACGCGACACAAGCGGCACGCAATATCGACGACGTTTAAGGAGCTAACACTACAAACCAACGCACCACCTGTTATTGGTTTGCTCACTTCCGTTCTGGGAATTTCGACCTGAAAAATGTTGCAAGAACTGGGGTTGGAAGTTCTCCGTCATCCACCCTACTAACCAGACCTAGCGTCTACAGACTACTAGTTTTTCCAGAATTTGGATAACTCTTTGGCGGTAAAAAAATTCAATGCCCGAGAGGCAGTACAAAATGCCTTTGAAGAATTTTTTGACTCCCGTCCAGTTGATTTCTTTAAGAAGGGCATCAATAAACTGCCACTGCGTTGGCAAAGATGCATTGATTGCATGTGTGATTACTTCGATTAATACAAATAAAAAATACATGAAAAAAAATCGTTTAAATTATTTCATACAAAACGGTAATTTCATAAATAAAGACCTAATGCTTACTGTCCGTCTTCGATAGCATTGGAAAAAAAAGAACCTACGTTTGTTTATTCAACGAATTTACATGTTTAAAGCGTTTCTAAAAGCTGTCGGTTGTAAACAGACGCCACGCGAAGATTGGGGAGCGAGTGCTATTGGCACAGTTCATTAATTTGATAGATGGATTGCATCAAGTCCCGGGGGTTGTTTGTTCGACGCTAATCGAGTTTGTCTTCTAAACTGTGTTTTGGATATATACCTTGTATTTCGAGGTTTAAAAACATCTGCATAATATATAGGTAATGCGCAATTCTTAGAATAAAACTGTATATGCAAAATGCTTTTTTATAAAAACTATTTTTGAAGGGAACACTTCTGTAGGCGCGCGGATTTTTTGCATTAAATGCTAGCAAGTGTGACCGATCGTATTGCGCTTTTTATATCATCAGGTACACGCTTGTCCACAATCTCACGTGATGGTAAGTGATGATAAGCCGACGATGTATCGCGCTTACCCACTAGATGCCTATTCACTCTACTCTTGAAGACTCCCATATCAAAAAAAGGGAAGATGGGAAGAAAACGCCAACGCCAGAGGCTTGGGTCACACTAGCGTCACGTAGTATAGGGGTCTGCGTACATATAATTTTAATATTTTGCAGCTCACCATAGGTTTGATTGAGTAATATTAAACTTTATAAGAACGTATATAATGCTTGCTCTGTGTGTCAATAAATGTGAAAACCAGACTAGTGTTAATAATTTCAATATACAAATTATAAAACATAAATAATTCACTATAATTAAATAAAAAATTCAAAAGAGTACACAGTTGTTCCATTGTTTTGAATTTCAATTCTGTTGACAGTCCTTATGACTGCCTCGAGTTTTGTTTGTAGGTTTGGCTTTTAACACCTAGAGTTATGTCAGTCTAGTTGTTTTAAATGATTATTTAAAATTGACTTATAACAGACTTGTATAAATAAAGGTTATCAGAACAGCCGGACTGTTTTGACAATGTAATTTGGTAGCAAAGTATTGAGATTAAGGCGTGAGCGAGAATATAAGCTGTCCTACATATTAATTAGACAACCTTTTAGATAACACACACAAGTTAAAGTGAGTCAGAAAATATTGACTCGTCCGGGGTAGCACCACCCTCTCACAGAAAATCAATGTGCAGTAATAGTGCTAGTACTGTTGCGTTTCGTTCGGTCAGTGCCGGAGACCCACTTTCCCTCCTCTCCCTCTTCCTCTTCCCTCTCCACTCCCCCATTGCCTCCAAACACAGGCTGGCAACGCATTTGCAACTCCACTGGTGTTCTATGGACGACGGTGATCACTTAACATCAGGTGACCCGTCTGTTCGTATGCCTCCTATGATATAAAAAAAATGTGAAAAGAAGAAAAGTACAAAAAGAACGTACGTTGCCTTTATGTATAAACAAAATATGCCCGCGACTTTGCCCGTGTGGCACTTAATGTAAAAAAACACTGACTAATAAAATTACCTGAATATATTAAGTCCATTTACTTATTTATTTTTCTCTCATACTTGTGTAACGGTGTACTTCAGCAGTAATACGTGTCTAGACAAACAGACAGACATTTCTAAAAGTGATTTAAATGTGTTTTATTTATTATTCCAAGACACATGCAATATTTTTTTTTAAAGTCTAAAAAGTACAGACACGATATATTTTCATTATTATTATATGTATAGAGTATAGATCATATAGGTTTACGGTAACAGTTTACGTAAAAATTGATTTCTTTTTTATGCTAACTGTACACCGAAGGGTTATCCCGACAGATGGCCCAGTAAAGTTTCGGTCCCCACTCCCCGCATCTTGTTTATGATTTATATCTGACATTAAATCCGGGTAAAGCAGCCGGAATGTGTGACCGCGAAAGCAATGAAGTTGTTACATATTATTTATCTCATTACCGGGACAAAATTCAAGACCAGATTAGTTGCAACTTATATTTAGGTAACTATATAATTTTTATATACATATATACATACTAATTGTGCCAGCGACCTCGAACGTTGGTATTAAAATAGATAAAACAATTATTATTCTCTTTTTGGATAATATTTGAAATAGTATGTTGAGACTTTTTTGCTATACTAACTTGTCAATGCCACGTTTTTTTTTTTTTCGAAATGTCTACGCTATTGTCCCAGCAAGGTCTTAACAGCTTCACCGGACTACTAAGGCGAGCGCTTAAGGCACTCAGCCGGTTTTATTTTGGCAACCAGCTCAAGGGTGCACGGCACACCTCGGCTTGGCTGTTGCCTGTTGCATGCAAAATCGCGACCTATCTTAGCTAACTTAGCTAACTATTCATATATGTATGAGTTGTTGAAACGTATATGTGTCCTTTTTTTTTTTTTTCGAAATGTCTAAGCTATTGACCCAGCAAGGTCTTAACAGCTTCACCGGACTATGAGCAAGCATACACGCCTCAACAACTTCTCCATATATTTATTATCGGAAAATTAAGAGTTTTTCAGTTCGATGAGGGAAAAAAGTATGTAATAATGATAATAATAGTGTAAAAAAATGCCACGTAAAGTAGACTTAACACAAAGCAACTGTTATTAAAGTCCATCTTTTGGTTTTTAAGGATTACTAAGCTGGGCAACTTTCTAAATTTTTTAATTACATCATCCTTTTTTTAGCTTTTCGACTACGGTGAAACAAAGCCAATATACTGACATAAAATACGCTTAAATCACTTGTGAAAGCCCTATGACAATTTGCGTCTTGTTATTTTGGATAAAAAAAATCAAAGCTCTTAAAATAGTCTTGTTAGATTTCGTTACATTCACTATATTCCTCATAATCATTTTTTTCAAAAACCTTTTCATAAATAGTTTCATTTAAAAAAGATTTAACAAGTAGACACAACATTGTCAATTATGCTTATCACATACTTCAGTTATGTAAGGAATAATAAGGAAGGAATACGAACCTACTGAAGGGCTTGGTACCACTGTTATGGACACAATTACTAATATTACAAAATGTAACGTAATTATAATGTTAGAGATGACTGTCATTGATAAATCACTGCCGAAAGCTTATATGCAAACCTATACAAGTCAGGTTATCATTAATCCCCGGCTGTATGGCAGCTACAGAGAGTGCAGGAAGATCCTGCAGGCTGCCATCAGCTGGGCGAAGGAAGCGGCATGGGAGGAGTTGCTACAAACGGTGGAGGAAGATCCTTGGGGGCGCCCGTATCGGATCGTACGCAAGAAATTGCGATCCTGGGCGCCCCCGGTGACGGAGACCCTCCAGCCGGAGGGGGTGACAAGGGTCGTGGGAAAGTTGTTCCCCGACCCTCCGCTGATATCTGCTTCTCCCATGCCTCCGTCTTGGGCGGAAGTTGGGTAGGTGCCTGACAGTTCTCCCCCAATTACGGAAGAGGAGATGGGGAGAGCTGTCGAGCGCCTCCTTAACCGGCGGAGAGCGCCCGGTCTGGACGGGGTCCCGGGTCGGGTGCTCGGCCTTGCACTGAGCCAACTTGAGGGGTGGTTTCGGGAGCTGTTCGACCGGTGTTTGGTGGTCGGGCAGTTCCCGAAGCTCTGGAAGTTAGGACGGCTCTGCCTTATGGCGAAAAAGGGCCGCCCTCCGGACTGCGCGTCCGGGTATCGGCCCCTTGTCCTGCTGGGCGATGTCGGGAAGGTGCTGGAGAGGGTCGTCTCTTCCCGAGTCTCCCAGCGCCTGGAGGGAGTGGGGCTGAATATATGGGTCGCGCAGTTTGGCTTCCGGGTAGGACGTTCTACAGTGGAGGCCCTGTGCCTCCTAAAGTCTCTGTCAACGGGGGCGACCTCCCAAAAGGAGAGGATTGTGGCGGTGTCCTTAAACATTGCCAATGCCTTCAACAGCCTGCTGCACGGTGTCATACGTGAGGCTCTCCGATATTTTGGAGTTTCGCCGTATCTGCGGTGGTTGTTGGAGGCGTACCTGGAGGACAGGCAGGTTGCCTAAGTCGACGGCGATGAACGGATAGTTTGGTGGGCCAAAAGGCGGGTGGTTAATGGTGGAGGGCGCCCGGATCAGGGTGGGAGCCCACATGAAGTACTTGGGCCTCACCCTGGACGGGCGCTGGCGGTTCGAGCCCTACTTTGTGGGACTCAGGCCGCGGATCGCAGGGGCGGCGTCGGCACTCGGCCGGTTGCTCCCCAATATTGGAGGGCCGGGTGCCGGGTGCCGACGACTCTTTATGAAAGTTGTGCGGGCGATGGCCGCCTACGGGGCACCGGTCTGGGCGGACGACCTCGGTGGCGCCAACATGCGCGCGCTGCGCATTGCGCAGCGTACGGTGGCACTGAGGACAATCCGGGCGTACCGGATGGTGTCCTCGGCGGCGGCATTGGCGCTCGCCGGCTCCCTTCCCTGAGGAAACGTAGTGAGGAGCCTCCGGCTCCCAAGGAGATAAAGTATAAGAGGCGGGAGTTGCGGGAGGTTGCAGTCCAGAGGTGGATGCAGGACCTGGCGGACGCGCACTACAGAACGTACACCGTCGACGCCGTCCACCCGGTCCTCCGAGAGTGGTTTCGTCCATGCTCGGCAGCGAGCAGACATGGCGAGTAGTGGCTTCCTTCTGCGAGGAAGTCATCTCGCAAAAGGAGGTGTTGGAGAGGGCCCGCAAGGCGGACCCCCTTAGTGGCCATCTTCACCAACAGAGGACCGGCAGAAGGAGGCGGCGTTTTGCCCAACTCCTCCTGCCACTGTAGCCGACCTGAGGGGATGTACTCGGGGGGCTCATCCCCTCATTGCACAGGTCCGGCGGACGAGGGGAGGCAGCTGATGTGTACCCAGCTGCCTCTCTATAGGTAGGAGCTTGGCGGCCACCTTCCGCCGGGCGGACCGTTGGGGCGGCTATCTAAGGAGAATAGCTTAGCACAATCCCTTGCCGCCCCAACACTACGGTCTGTCGGTACACCGTGGGGTTTTAGTCCGTGCAAGCCGGACGTAACCCATCCTCTCTCCCGGGAGGGTGGGTATCCATAAGGGATTTCCTCACGTAAAAGGTTATCATTAACTACTAGCAACCAGTTTCGACTTTACATACAAACAGATTAAGTACTATTCTTATACCCTGTTCATATAAATAAAATTGTGGGTGATGGCTCTTTCCAGAGTCTCTTGCACATTCCGACTTCTATTTCTTGCTGTATTTATAGCTTATATACTATATTTTTGTTAAAAATAGCACCAGTGACAGAGAAGTTAAGGAGTAACAGGTTAGCGCATAGTACGGGCATAAATAAGAAGAGATAAAAATTATGTAATTAGAAAAGCCTTATGTATGAAGGAGCACGAATATAAAAGCAAAGGAAGATCGAAAAAGGTATGGATGTATTGTGTGAAAAATGATGTCTATAAAAGGTGTGAATATTGAGATAATATCTGACAGGGGAGAGTGGAAAAGAAAGTATGTTATGCCGACGCCATCTAGGTGGGACAAGAGTAAGAAGATATATGACTATACTATCGTTGACAATCCTTTACTCCGTCTAAGAAATCTAAATATATGTTGTTATACTAAAGGCAAAAATATTTTGTCCCAAGTTCGTAAGTTTTGCGGTCGCTGTAAAGAACTTAGCACTTTAAATCATTAATGAAATCCGGGAGAAGTACATTATTTTCTTTAAGTTTGAGACACCCGGAGACAAACTGCGTAAAGTCTATGCTTTTAAGGGTGTATTACGGTTTTTAGGTATATGCCTAGTTTAACTCTATACGCGTAGGGGGGTAATCTAGGTAGAGAGATAGGTCTCTAAAATACAATAAAGTTTTCGCCCGAAACAAGCTTCAAAAATTCTAGATTTGTACATTTGAATATAATCTAAGTGTCTATTGTTGATCATTGAAGCGGTTATGGTTTTGTCGATAGTGTGTTCGTACAACGCGTCGGTAGACGTAGATTCCAATCCTTGCAACTGAGTTGGAGTGGACAGTTACCACCATCAAATCGACAGTCTATCGCCAAGAACCTGTTGGTGTGTTCCTATAGCTGTAATTGAGAGCTTGTCTCCTATAGATTTGCGAGTGTTTACTTTCTAGACCACTTAGTTATTTAATATCAGATAAAATTGTGGTCAAACGCTATTTAACCTATAAACTATATCAAAACAACTTATGAAATGGTTAATCATTTTGGTGAAACTATAGCTACCGAGTATGTTATCCTCTTTGGCAGACTATCAGAAACTTTTGAAATATTGTAAATAGAAAGTCGTTTAAACAATAGAACAAGCAAATGAAATACCGCGTGCCTGTATAAATACCATATATGGTCATGTTAATAAAACAGTTTATGTTACGCACTCCGAGTGTTATCATTACGCTGTCCGTGACCATCTAGATTTCTATAGTAGTGAGCCGTAGTTCCTACAAGACCTACTAGTAATAACAGTAATAGTACGTAGTAATAGTACTGACAAAAAGATTACTTTCATAATAGCAATTACACTGCAAAGAACTCTGCTGTAACAACCTGTATATAAAAAAAGAAATAGATTATTTCTGAGTAATAAGGAATTATTATGGTAGGTGGTAGAGCCACGCCGAAACTATTATTGGTTTCAGCACGAATGGGTCGGCTCGCTCAGGGTAGTATCACCCTCTCACAAATAACCGACACGAAGTTACAGTTTTTGTATTGTTGCGTTTCCTTCGGTCAGTGAGAGCGCCGGAGGCCCATCGCCACTTCTCTCCCCTCCCCTCTTCTCTCCCCACTTCCATCTCCTCTCCCAATTCCCTTTTCCTCTGTTCTCCCAAAACACAGGCTGGCAACGCCCTTGCGATTCCCCTAGTGTTGCTAGTGTCTGTGGACGGCGGTGATCGCTTGTCATCAGGTGACCCACCTGTTCGTTTGCCCATATGATATACAAAAATTACATTATGCTAGAATTCTTTTCAAACTTCGCAAACAAAGTAAACAGGACGATGAGACATCGAAGTGTCGGAAAAAGAACCCGCAGATTGACAGCTCGCTTCGACTACTATACGGAAACTGCATATTTCCAAGTTTAGATTATTTTAGTTTACGATTCTTGATAATTATATATTCATACTTATACAGTTACGCTTAACACGTTAGTGTGGTAGTATATTTTGCCGCTCATATCGCTTCTGAAAAAGTTTCACTATAATGAATTCTCGCAAACCGATTTAAAGTATTCTTAGATTAAAATGCAAGTGACAGACATTTTATCAAAATAATATGTATTTGTATACCACACGCCTCGAACGATTTTTTCGCATTCCAATTTCTTACAAATTGATTTCACTCATTGACTCATCGAGACGCCATTTTGTAATTTGCAACTTATTTATTCAAAATGGCGTTTATAAATAAATCGTAACTTTTGGTATGTTTCTATAAATAAGATTTAGGTTTTTTTATAGTAAAATGTGTAATCTCTTGTATATAAAATTGGTTTTTGGCGAGATATTAGTCGATTTTATGTTTAAAAAAAAAGTTTTTATGTATTATCTACAATCTTTTGTTACTTGATTCTGTATTGTGTAATAATGATGGTATTTTACGAAATATAATTCGTTTATTGTATAAATGTTAAATAATAACACGGAGCATGACTTCTGAGATGCCAAAAAGACCCTACGGAAAGTTCTAACAAGTGAGCATCTTGTTAGGACATTGAAATCATCACAAGAAACTTATTACATTCATATCTACTTCAGTGTCAGTAATAATCTACAAGATTGGTTGCCAAAAAATTAAAAACTCATGCACATATCCATAAACCGTTATATTACGCGTTGCTAAACTGACGCAAGCGCAATAAGGTTGGTCACGCTAAGTAGGATGTCGCTGACGCGAAATCATAAGTCTTTTTTCTACCCAAAATATCGCTCAACGCACGTAAAGATTCACTTAAAAAACATATTTAAAAATAGGCAATAAAAATGCTGTTAAAATACTCGGAAACCCGGTCACTTTGTATGACAGCGCATCATGTCATGACTAGTGGGTTCTTTGTGCATTATCCCACAGTGTGCTTCAAACAAAAGATTACAAAGTGTATGCGTTGAAAAACGCACTAATTGAATCAGTCTTTGTAACAAAGTAACAAGCTAGAAAACACCTCAGTCATAACGATGTTACAGACACGTTCTAAGTTACCCTTTGATGTCTCTCTTGGATGCACCATGATGAAATCTATATACATATGTAACTTTCCTGTATTCTTTTATGAATTAATGTGCGTAATATTTTCAAATTTTGTCTCTTTTAAAACAGTACCATTATAGTACAACCACAACTTAGAAAAGTTCTTGTGTAGAAATTATAGAATTAATCATATCAAATTAGTTCTTGAGAAATATAAACAGATCATTGAAAGTACTTAATTCAATATTAATATTCAAATATCGTACATGGATATCAGGACACGATTTTCTTAACCAGCCAGCCAATAGAAAGACAACCGGATATCGGTCATCAGCCAATCCGCACGACGCCATTACCGAACCGGAAGCGCAACCATTTTCCGAACCCTCTCTTCCTGTCGTCCTCTAGGTAAAAGATAATGGTGCATAATAAAATATTACCAACGGACACGCGTGAGCTCCTAAGACAGATAAATAAATGGAATCTATACATGTAATGAGAATGTAAATGTCTGTACTCCTTAGTTTTTTATAAACATTGTATCATTAAAATGGGGTCGGCCTATCAAAAGTTATTGTAATTTGTATAACGACGCGATTTAGTATAGATACGGAGAAAAAACGAGATAAGTAATTAGACGTTCAGACGACTTAGTCACTATTTTGTACATCAGGTTCCACGCGGGCGAAGTCGAGGGCACAGCTAGTATTTTATAAATTCCTGCTCTAGGCACGGTATGTACCATTGGTAATATTCCAGGGGCCCTCTTTAATCTTCTATTTAGTTCGTAGTCCGGTGAAGCTGTTAAGACCTTGCTAGGTCAATAGTCTAGTCAGTTCGAGGAAAAAAAAATCTATTTAGTTCCTTTTAAGGGACAACCCTAAAAAAATGCTTCCGTAATATGCATTCATTTCTAATATAAAAAAAGTGCTGAGCTCAGCTTAAGCTATGTGTAGTCGTATTGATGTTAGTAAGTAGACTAGTTCGTGCCCACGACTTTGTCCCTATTAAAATGGCCTTGCAGCTTTATGGGAAATTTTTGGGATTAAATGCGGGTTGTCTTGCGATTGTAATATTTTCATTACTTCTTGACCACTACATTTTTTTTACCGCTAAACTAGCTCGTTTATATTTTATCATAACATGCCTATCTCTTTTAGAAAAGTCTAATGCTATATGGCCTAGATAATAATCTGAATGTTTTCAAATCAGAAGTAGGTCTGTACAAGTATGATTATGAAATAATAATGATCTCGTAGAAGTATGTTCGAAGATCCCATCAAAACTCTTATAATTACTCTGACCTTTCTGTGGGAGAAAACATTGAAATAAATCTATAGAAATTTTAGAAAGATAATATTTAATTTTATAAAGAGATAAAAGTTCACAGTCAAAGTTTTGGGTAAAAAAAAAAGAACATAATATATAAGCAAGACACTTTGAAATACTCGTCCATCTTCAAAATTGAAGTATATTTTTTCAGTTTAGACCCTTAAAATAGTAAAAACACGTTTGTGAACATTAAAAGTACCACCGGTTTGGAAAACAAACTAGTCATTGGGAAAAACCGGAAGAAACTCTTTGAGGCTTATTTATGTCGTATATATTTTTATGCATTATATTTAAAATCCTTTTTAGCGGTTGCACAGATGATTGCACAGAGATTGTTATTAATTCCAAACATCGTCACCGTTCACATATTCATACACCCTTTTGATGTCAAAACCTGCTTAATTTGGTGCTTAAATTATTCAACAAATTGGCAACGTGTGTTAGTAATGAATCTTGTTGTAAACCTGATTTTTTTTTATTGATATCACCAATTCTGAAACATGGAATATCTAGTTTATGTTTACATTCTAGTATCTAGGTAGTTGTCTCATTTAAGTTGAAATCAATGCTTGGCATACAGCATTTAATAATTCCAATCCTCCCGATGAATTCTACCCTTTTTAAGCATGAAGTGATAATAAATAATGCCGAATAATGTGAAATTAATAGCAGCAATATTCAAAGACCTTTATTGCACAAAAAACAAGCAGAAAACATTCTATATAGCAACTTTGAAGGGGAACAATGACG
>JACEII010000093.1:438550-536691 GCA_014332785.1 Antheraea mylitta
CGAGACTAAGTTCATTAATAACCTCGAACATGAATGGGGACTGGACGTGTGGTCCCATGCTGTGCCAAACCGACCTGGATTGGTTATGGTATCAAAGGGAAAAAAGGAGTCGTTCCAAAATATACTGAACAGCAAAGGAATAGAGTATAAAATACAATCTGATAATGTAAAGGAGTGAGTACCTTTGTTGACCGCTCTGATGCGAATTTACTTTAGTATCATTAATAATGCTTTTGTAGTTTTCGAAATCTTTATTTATTATTCTTTCAGATTTTTTTAATCGAAAATAATTGGGAATGTAAATTGTGACTAAATAAATAGTTTTCTCTCAGTCTTGTCGTCAAATATTTTAATGTTATTTGCCTTTTACTTCAAAAAATAAAGTAATTTAGTTGCAGTGAATGTCAACAAATTGTTTCTTGTGGTTTCGTTGTAGTATTTAAAAGTACAATGAAACAAATACTATAATTAATATCAGTAAATATATGTAACAGTTAAACTACATTATGGAAAGACCACTCTGATTTAGTACCTGCTTTATTAATACAAGATATAATAGGTCTTCTATTGTAGTGTTTTCTGACTTTCACTCATTATTTTCAATAAACATAAGCATCTAAATACTCTGCAGGTTTTATCTTCTGTTGTTAAGTAGACTACGAATAAAAATTACTATTGCTTGCAGATTATTAGATTTAGAAGATAAACTACTGGAGGATGCATCAAGGAAAAGTTTTAATTCTTCCAAAATTACTGGATTGCCTTTCGATAGGATTTACACTTATCATCAGGTTTGATTTAAAGTTTGTGTTATTATGTAGTAGCATCATTGGTTACTATAAATCATTAAATGTTTGTTACAACCTAGTAATGTTTTGAGCCATTCTACATCACACATTAAAATTGAGAACTCTTCATCTTTACGGTTTTTCTGTTCTGTGACTATATTTTGTGAATTATCAGAATCAAATATTTGCCCAGTATCAAGTTGTATTAATATCTTTTCTTGAATTTCATTTTTCATGTTTATTATTTTTTGTTTCAGGTGGACAGCTATTTAGAAATGTTAGCTGAAGCGTACCCTCGAACAGTGACGCTAGTTAATGCTGGGAAAAGTTTCGAAGGAAGAGATATCAAGTACTTGAAGATATCTACCACGAATTTTCAAGTGAGTTTTATCTTATACTATTATTTTCTGGAATATAATTGTACCTAAATAGATGATTAAAATTAACGAAAAACCTACTTCATTTTAAATAAACGTGCAAGTACTAAGATGCTCCAAAAGCTGTTCATAAACATACTAGTTATCGTTTTAGCAAATTAGAAAATACAGCAAATTTTCTCCAAAAATGTTGTTCATTTCGTTTTATTAACAAAATGTGATAATATAATATACGTTGTACAAATTGTAGAGACTACATCAGAAGAATTAAGTTGAAGTAATTTTGCCGGGCCCAAATTAAAAGATGAAACTTCTGTAGAAAATAATACCGATTATTTGCTAGCTAGAAGTTTGATGAATGAAAAGCTTAGAGCAAGTTCGCGCCACCTACATAAAGATAAAATTGCATAGCACATAAAGATATTTCAAAAACATTCAGTTGTATTTATTTTAATTTATTCGGTCTTGGAAACAGTTGATATAATCTCTTGCTTTCTCTACCCCAGGTTCGATATACGGTTAATGCTAAAGGTCATTTAAGAATGTAGCAGTTTTACTTTTGTTTTATCGTGAAGTTCTTTTATGAAATAGGCAGGTGTATTACAAAATGATTCACTTAATAATAATATAATTTAATGGAACTACAGGTAAAAATAAGCAAGAAGTAACTAAGGTGATCATTTGATGTACAACTGCTAATGGTGTTCTTGCTGGATATTCCAAAAGCAGCTTCAAAGTGTGGTTGAAAGTAACTGCTATTGACCTATTGCAAGCCCATTGATCAAAAAATGGTGATCTATTAACATAATTTGTTGCAGGATACCAGTAAACCTATTGTGTTCTTGGAATCTCTACTCCACGCTCGTGAATGGATAACATTGCCAGCTTCTCTATACGCCATACAAAAATTAGTAATTGACGTTACTGAAGGAGACCTGTTGGAAGATATTGACTGGATTATTCTTCCAATTGCAAATCCTGATGGTTATGTACACAGCCATCTCGAAGTAAGTATTACTTTGTTATATTAGACGATGTTACAGTTTGAGCCAAATTAAAAAATAAAGTCTAAAATCCAAAGATATATAGTCTATATAAGAATTTATTATGATATTTTAGGTTTCGAAATTTCATAATCTATTTATTTTTGAGAGTATGTGAACGAATATCATTTTCAGTTTTACTAATCATCAAATTTTACAAACAAACAAATGTAATTAAATTATAATCTGGAGAATAGAAAGTTTTGTTAAGAATAAATAACCGAATTTTATTTTTAGAATCGTTTCTGGAGAAAGAACCGTGCAAATGGCTACATGGTCGGTGACATCTGCGTAGGAGTGGATCTTAATCGTAACTTCGATGTGAACTGGTCTACTGCGTCCAGCAACACTGTCTGTATGGAGACCTTCCACGGCAGCGGTCCATTCTCTGAACCCGAGACTGCTATCATTAGAGATATATTTTTGCAATACAGCGATCGAATGGAACTCTTTGTCGATATTCACAGCTTTGGAAGCATGATTTTGTATGGCTACGGAACTGGAGTACTTCCCCCTAATGGACTTTTCCTTCATCTGGTCGGCGTCCAAATGGCCCAAGCTATTGATGCAGTCAAAACCAGTTGGAATTCTGAGTATATAGTTGGCAATGTCGCTCTTGTTTTGTATGAAGCTTCAGGCAGCGCTGGGGATTATGGGAAATTTGCCGGTGTACCTTTTTCGTACACTTTCGAACTTCCAGGCTTCAGGTTTGGTCTCGGAGCACTAGGATTTCTCGTTGACCCCAGTTTTATCGAGCAGGCAGGTTTTGAAACTTGGGAGGGTATAAAAGTTGGAGCTAGATATGTGCGTAATAATTTTAGAGCGAAACATAAAGCCTAATTAAGTTTTTAAATCAACCCATCAATCTTTCTTTCTAATCTAATTCTTTCCTTGTGATATCTATTTTTATAAACCAGTTCTGCTTCTTTAGCATACAAAATATCTTTACACGGCATCTATAATGATTCCTGGTTATTGTTACTGAATCTGGTTTGGCCATAAACAAGTTTTATACAGGTCTAAATTGTATTTACTGTTATTTATTTTGTTGAATGCCGCCCCTTGTTTCGAAATTGATGAAGAAAAATAAACATTTTTAAAAACTATATTAGACTTTTCTTCTTCGTTCTTATATAACCCTGTATCACAATAGGTAGGATTTGTTAGGTCATTATTGATATTATCTATAGTAATTATGTGTGTTCACGTTTTTAATCAACGTCATTTGTTTTTAGTTATCTACGTAATGAAGTAAATATTTACTATGAAACTTTTAGAACTTGATTAGATAAATTACCTTTCTACATGATGGTGATAAGTAAATCTAGAATTAATTATTCAAAATTAGTTAGAGTATATTTTAAGCGATTTTTAAATGAGAAATTATACCAAAGGGGAAAGCTTAACTTTGTATTTATGTTTTATACTTATCCATTTTCAACGCTAATTAAGGTATAGGTATTCTTCTTCCACTCTTCTCTACTAACTGTCCTGTAAGTATAAATACAAACAGTGTCATATTTACCATAAATAAAGAATCATAAATACTTTATTCAATTTAGACTATGGGAACGTCCATGTAAACAAAAAAAAAAACATTCCAGACATAGAGTAGACTTAGTTGATCAGGGGTCTTCCTGTATTTTTGTAGATTTTGGCGTTTAACCATAATCACATCTGATCAAAATAAAAATACCTTATTCAATTTAGGCTCTGAGAAGGCGCTTATGAATGTCAAAACTACCACCGGTTCGGAAAACAGTCCTGTCATCTAGAAGAATCGACAAGAAACTCGATCTGGTTTAAATTTTCATGAACATATTTTTACACAATTAAACAGTTACATTCGATTTTGGTGGATACAGGAATATACGTCATTTCTAGAGGCCACCATCGTTCACATATTGACCCATCCTTTAGACATTAAAACAAGGTGTCTGAACTCACTATCCGGCAAATCGGTTATGTGCTCTGGAACGTTGTTATAAAACCTAACACTATTACTTGGTAAGTGGTAGAAACACGCTGAAGAGAGACAGCCTGGAACACGTCGACTGTCTTCCAGATGGCCGAACCAGTGCAATGGAGATACGGGCTTCCCAACCCATCCCCCTTGGTCCGGCTTAGCAACGAATGTAGGAGGAGGTTTAAGGAGGTTGTGTCGCCAGAGTATTGTATATACCTATTAGCGGCCCGGCGGACGATAGTAAAAAAAAGCCTTTTATCCGATCACAGCGTCACCTACTGAGTCCAATTGTGAATCTAAACCATTTTAGGAGGAGTTCAGTGACATACATACGTACAGAAGAGATTTATATATAAAGATACAAAGCCAATGTCATAATGGTATCTTAGTGAACGTGTATAGACGTATAATATTGTACTATGATTCATATACTGATGTTTATTTACTAATCTTTTTACAATAAATCTGCTTGATGTGGTACTTGAAATTACTGTTCGTCAATTCCTTCGCCTATTACTTGGACTATCTGTGTTAGTTTTATTGAATTTATGACTATTAAATTGAGAAAAAGCGCATATTATAGCTTCTATTTATGTCCAGCAAGTAATCTCAATCTGTCATTTTAAAGTTGTACTTTGACTTTTCAAAATATGTGTATAAGAGATGTTATTGCATCTTTTAGTCGTATACCTCTTGAAATTGAAAGATCTAATTAATTTATAGTAGATATAAAAAAAATAAGTCGTTTTTAAATCAAGTTATCACTTATCATTTTGTCAATACATTTTAATCGATGTTGCGTATCTATAAATTATCAGTCTTTTGGACGAAATAGATAGACGTTACATTTATCTAGATAATAATAAGAAAAAAATAAAATAATAAAAAAAAAATATTATAGTTGAAGCAGTAATAGATATCTTCGCTCCGGTATGGATATTATAATATCAGTGAATTGAAATGGCTAGTGAATCCGTGTAATCTTTTTATCGTGTAATCTCACCAGACAAATGTAGCAAAAAAAAGTAGTAAAAAAGTGTAGGATGTTGAAAGAAAGCGGGGTAGAGTGGGTAGTTTTGAATATAAATAAATAAAGTAACAAAACTAAAGATAACAAGCGTGCATTTACCCTCAAATCTATGCCTCTTACGGAGTTCCGAGTTATATAAAATAGTATTCAGTATCTCAAATTTCTTTCTCCTGTTAGAAGTTACTTCAAAGGATTTTAAAAAGTTTTATTTGTAGCATTGTTGCTATTATACAAATATAATGTATATTCAAGTATAAAGTATACCTAATGCCACAAAAAATCGATGTGAAGTTACACTGCTTGTATTGTTGCGTTTCGTTCGATCAGTGACAGCGCCGGAGGCCCAACTCACTACCCCCATCTCTCAAACACAGGATGGCAACGCACTTGCGACTCCTCTGGTGTTGCTAGTGTCTATGAACGGCGGTGATCACTTACCATCAAGTGACCCGCCTGTTTGTTTGCCACCTATAATAAAAAAGGATCAAAGAACTTTACGTAGTTTTGTCTTAATGTCAACGATATAATTTTCTTGTAGAAACGCCTGCATATAACGTACTTGATTAATAAGATGCAGGCTGTAAGCACATCTTATTATCTGAAGCCAGCTATTAGAGACCCATTATTTTATTATTGTATCTTGAGTTAAGACCAAAAAAGGTGTGGAAGACCGAAAAAGGTGTGGATGGATTGTGTGAAAAATGTTATGTGCGTAAAAGGTGTGAATACTGAGATGACATTTGATAGGAGAGAGTGGAAAAAGAAAACATGTTGTGCCGACCCTACTTAGATGGGATAAGGGTAATGATGATGCTGATCTTGAGTTAACACAAATCCTCGTAAAAACGTGTATCATTTTAAATTATACCCTAAATTGCTTATTTCATTGTAAAATAGTGTAAATTCTCTAAAAATAGTAACACTGCATCAAATAAAGTTGACTATCAATAATGCTTGTTTGAAGTGCAATGTTTGTGGACGAGGAAACACTGTTTCAATAATAATGTGGCCACAATAAATGCCCTAAATCTCAGATTACTCAGAAAGCAGCATACTTTTTTTATATCACGGGAGGCAAACGAACAGGTGGGTCACCTGATGTTAAGTGATCACTACCGTCCATAGACACCAGCAACACCAGACGAGTCGCAAGTGCGTTGCCAGCCTGTGTTAGTAGAGAAGAGGAAGAGGGAGGGAAAGGGAGAGGAAGGGAGTTGGGCCTCCGGCGCTTTCACTGACCGAACGAAACGCAACAAAGCACTGTTACTTCATGTCGGTTTTCTGTGGGTCGGGTGGTACTACACCGGACGAGCCGACCCATTCATGCTGAAGCAAGTTATGGTATCAGCATGGCTCTACCACCAATAGGATAGCAAAGCTAATAGTTTCAGGTCACGAATATAAAAATTACATTTTCATTCAATCGTTTTTGCGATTTCATAACATGTATTTAATAATCTGATTAATTTTCTCATTTTCAGTGATAAGATATGATAAAGATTTTTTCCAATTATATTATCATTAATAAAAAGCTATCACATTCCAGCGGTCATAACGTTAAATATGCTTTATATATTTTATATTATTTCGTTGTTCATAACTTTGGTTATTGGTAAAAATGAAGAGTATATGGGGTGAGTTATTTATTTTATTTACATAGTGATGTTAAGTAACAACAATGCTCCCTGAATATTTCCCCTTAAATTTAGAGTGTTTTAAGGAATTCGGGGAATTTGTATGGGGGAAATATTCAGGGGATTTGAAGGTCTGAAATGGAACTGGGGATTTTGTATAGACAAATGAACTGTACATGCAGTTTTGATTTTATGTTCGTCAAACAATCCTTTAGATTAATACTGTTATTATCGAATCGGTACTATCTAAACAAACCCCATTTTTTTTTAAATCATAGGAAGCAAACGAACGGGTAGGCCACCCGATGTTAAGTGATCACTACAATCCATAAACACTTGCAACACCAGGGGAGTCGCAAGTGCGTTGCCAACTTTTGCTTGGAGGAGGGGTTAGTGGGAGAGTAGGGACGGGGTAGTGGGAGAGAGAGGACGGGGAGTAGATGTGGTTGTTCGGTACTCTGACTAATCGAACAAAACGCAACAATGCAAGCACTGTAACTTCACGTCGATGTTACTGTGGGTCGTGTGGTAGTACCTCAGACGAGCCGGCCCATTCACGCTAAAACCAGTAATAGCTTCAGCGTGGCTCTACCATCTACCATAGCACTTATACCAGTGTGCGCCAAAAATCTTCGAAAACGCCTGATGTAATTTACGCTTCCTTACATGTAGAATATGACAAGCATTTGTGAAATGATCTTCAAGTTGAGATTAGTAGTTAGCTAGAGAAGCAACCTAGTATGAAGCTTTATTGTTGATACTGCCCTTCCACCAGAACATAATATCCACTGTGTGGGATATTGGTAGAACTCTTCATAATGCTGTGTAGTCTTATCTCTAATAAATTGTTTTCTTTCACAGACATAGAGTGTATAATATAAAATTCAAAACCGGAGCGCAACAAAACAAATTTCACATATTGAATAGCGATCTCGTAGACTACTGGAGGAAGCCAAGTTTTGAACATGGGATCGTTGGGCGGGCGATGGTGCCTCCTTCTCATTTCGACTGGTTTGAAGAACGCCTTCAGGAGTTGGATGTGGAGAAGGACATTTTTATAGACGATGTTTACGAGTAAGTCCTAATATTTGTGTTAGTCTTTCTTCTATTTAGTTCGAAAAATAAATTACAATTAACCTAATTTTGGCAGCGGTTAATTTTAAACCTAATTTTAAGAAAACTATAACCACTGTAACGTAATTAAACCAAAGAACCAAAGGTGAAGAACCAAAGCAACTGATGCCCTCACGCAGCCACTTACACTAAAATGGAAGTGGGCTGGGCACATCGCACGCTACTCTGATAAAAGATACACCATAGAAGGTGTAAGATGGAAAGGTCCACAAGGATAAAGGAATGTTGGCAGACCAATAAGACGGTGGGCTGATGATATTACACGGGTGACAGGAATCGATGGGATCAGCATAGCCAAGGTCACAGTTTTTTGGAAGAAGATGGAGGAGGCCTTTACCCAAACAGGGGTCCATATTTCAAATGAAAAAGATTTCATATAAAGTACTAAAACTAATTTTAAGTAAATATACTAACAAGTTTATTATTTTATTTTACAATGATTTTTTTTAATATGGAATAAATGGCTTTATAAAAACTGAGTAGTAATCATTCGGTAAATAAACATTTCAAAATTTCTCGTGTTCTATAGCTATGCTTGATTCCAGTATTTTAAAACGTTTGCTTTTCCAACTTCGAAACTTCGAGCATATTGATTCTACTCTAATTACTAGCATAATCCCTAACAGATATTAAATTATTCTTTTATCTGAGAACACCTGCACATTGTGACGTGTGACGCGTACTTATTTTGTAGTAAACACGATTATCACAGAGAATTTATACGTTGTACACTTTGAGTTGTAGATTTTATTTATCTCGTACTGTACCCTCTTTGGGTAATCGTGACTGTTATAAGTTTATGATAACTTTGATCCTTTATTTAGGACTCAGGTATCGAAAATTATATAAAGAAGGTTGAAGCTCATCTTAAGTTAACATTACTATAGCTATCCATTATTATAGCTATGCCGAACCAGTTTTAAAGCGACCGCAGTTCTGAAGCCAGTCGTAAGTGCATACTGTATGCTCCTACTGATTGCTGAGTCCGAAAATCTCTTATGTTGTGCGTTAGAAATGCCTGAAAAAATCCTCTCAATTGCCCAGTCATAGTTAAAGCATCATGAGAAGCCTCGAGTTGTTGAAGGGGCATTCTGAGTAGTATATTGTACAAGCGTGTTACCTACTTTGCGTACTCGCATGCAAATTATCACGGCTGCCATAACTAAATATCTGTTGTTTTATATTCTAGTAAATTTCTTAAAATATTCTTTCAGATATTTAAATGGTTATGGAGAGAATATAGTGACAGATCAAAGAGACGACTCTCGTGATGAAAGTAGAAGTTTTGACTATACAGCTTACTATCGATATAATGATGTAAGTATTTATACCAAATGGTTTTAATATACTAGATCTTGTAGTTGAAGCTCTGTTATATTTTGATAATAAAATTTAAGTCTGTGTTGTGAGCAGTATATATATATATATACAATGGATACAGTCCTTTTGTTTGGTATATATTTACAACAGTATAAAGAGAGATAAAAAGTATAAGGGCTTCTAAACAAAACTTGTTAAGTAAATCTCTAAGATTGCTCCAAATTTAACTACTTTAATTTATGCTCTTAGAGTTAATGTTTTATACTTCAAGTTCGATATTAGACTAATAAAGAGTTACTAACAAGGATTCATAATACTTCTTTATCTGTTGTCAGCACTTAAGAATCAGGAATTAATGATTTTTTTCAGATTAATGAATCCTCAGCAGCGGCTCTTTATTTTGTAGTTTTATATTATGCTCATCTTTATTAATTACTAGCCCCAGCCCGCGGCTTCATCCGCGTAGTAATCTCAAGAGGAAAAAAACCCGATTTTGAAACATTTTTCATTGGTGGAGCACCAGCTCCTTTGGTCTTACCGTGATGATATATAGCTATAACCTTCCACGATAAATTAGCTATATAATACTGACAGAATTTTTCAAATCGGACCAGTAGCTCGTGAGATTACCTCCTACAACGTCACAAACTCACAAACTTTACCTCTTTATCATTTTAGTACAAGTTATTTATCTTATCAATTGTATTTTGCATTAATTTAAAACATTCATCATGTTTGTTTCTTTTATCTTTTATTTGTAAATTAAATAAAGGAGAAAATCAACTTTCAAAATGCGAAATGATATCTTTTCTATCATACAAATTGCGAGTTTACATCAAATTAAGCAGAGCTCTTTGCCACATCAAAGCGAGACTGATACGAGAATTGGTCTTTCTCAACTTGTCTGGAAACAAAACTTTCCAGACAATGTCGATGAATTGTCACAGAAACTAAAGTAATTTATTATTAAAAGACGGTAATGGTATCGCTTTAACAATAATACAAAGTAAAACTTTAGTGTCGACCAAAGCAGCACTGATTATATTTTTAGAAGGCAAATTAAGCAAATTAAAGAATGATAATTATTAAATAATACGTGTACATTGCTATTTAGTAATTTATTGCAAAATTGTAATGAAGTAGGTGCTTCATATAAATTACTGTAACATAATGATTTTTGAAACTACTCCTCCACTGTCAAGTAATTTCTATACTTTCAAGTAATTTCTTTCTATAGTTTCACTAGCTGATACCCGTGGCTTCATCTGTTTCCTTTATGTTTTTGATTGGTTTATTATATCTCATAAGAATTAGGCTGCATTTTCGACTAAAGCTCCCAGGTGGTTTGACTTCTTCTGACATTTCCAACAATTATTTTTTACACTAATTTAAACAAAATTTAAATTATATGCATAAACCTTCCTCGTGAATCAGTATGTAATAATGAAAACTGTATGTGAATCCGTACTGTAGTTTTTGAGTTTATCGTGAACATACAGACAGACGAGGTGGAGGACTTTGTTTTATAATATATGGTAATTTAATGCCCAACAATGTCCAAGAAAAAGTATTTTAAAATACATTTAGAATAAACCGTTACAGGGTTTTAACGAAGTTATATCTCTTAATATAAAACTACAATAATTTATGTCTCTAGCAGTTCTATATTTATTTTTCAATTATGAATTTCTGAATGTTTGGTTTCAGATACTGAACCACTTACGAGGAATAGCAGAGAATTCTTCGGACGCCACGACTGTAGTAGAGTTGATAGAACTTGGTGTAACCGATGAAAACAGACCTCTAGTTTATCTAAGAATTACTGATAATAATCCTAATATTAACAAACCAGTATTTATTATCGAAGCAGCTATTAATCCTAGAGACTGGATAACTGTCCCATCAGCAATTAACGTCGTTGAAAGACTTTTGAATGAAGATCGAAGATATCTAATTGATACTGAGTGGGTTGTTATACCTGTTGTTAATCCAGATGGATATGAGTATACGCATACTAATGTGAGTTTACTTTATGCTATCTGTATGTAAGTCTATTAGCTGCTGTAAGCTATGACAGCTTGAGATAAATTATTAGGTACAGCTCGTGTAGTAATGCCAAGCGATGGAGAAATGTAACAATGTAAAAAAATAGATATTTATTTTAGATTAAATTGAGTTTAATCATCAGTACGATCACATGATACTTTTAGAAAGATTTTTTAATGGCGTGATTATTGCGAATAAAATATGCTAAAGTTCGAATTTAAAATTAAAGCTATTCCAAATAAATTCATTTTTCTTACGAGATTTCCATCAGTTCTATTATATTAATGAAAGCGCTGCGTTTGAAATGAATGAAATAAGATTTAGAAGATTTTAAAAAGCTATACCAAATTACATTCATTTAATTCTAAGATAAGATACGAGAACACTAAGAAAGTCTTTGTAGTCCAAGTTCTTAAAAACAAATTAGTTTAGGTTATCATCAATAAAATGCTCTCCTAGATGCATTACAAGTATTGATGTATTTTCGTTCTTATCTATACAGCTTCGTCTCTGGTCGAAGTCTAGAAGCCTCAGAAGTAACCTCGGTTTCATTTGCCCGGGTGTGAACATCAACCGAAACTTCGATATGGACTGGATGCGTTTTGACTCCAGCTCGAGTCCATGCAGTCATCTTTATGGAGGAATAGAAGCGTTGTCTGAACCTGAAACTCAGTTTATGCGGAGAATCATTGATATATATGGCTCCAGGACGAGACTTTATATATCATTGCAGAATAATGGTGGTATCATATCCTACCCTTGGCAGTATGAAAGAGCTGCTAGTGGAATGTTCAGACAACACCATCTTTTAGCTTTAGATATGGCTAATTCTATGAATTATAATTATACTGTTGGTGTAAGTTCTGTTGTTCTTGGTGACAGAGCGTCAGGTACTAGCCTTGATTATGTTAAAGATAGTGGTGTACTATACGCATATAATTTAGATATAGTGCAAAGAGGTAACGGCGTTGTTATACCTGAATCTGAAATACGTAATATTATTGATGACGTTTGGAGAGGGATAGTCACTGCGGTAATTGGAGTTGTATGATGGGAAATACAAGATATATCGTAGTAAAAAGCTACTTTTTATTTTTACCTTGTATCAATGGAAGTGTTTACTATAAAGTACTTAATAGTCCTTACTATTTTCTAAATAATTAGTGGCGCCCACTACGTAAGCACGGTGGGACGGACGATTTTTTAACGAGTTAACTCCTCATCATCATTACATGCCTCCCAGAAGGCCCCTCCGTCCTTTTTTTTTTTTAACAAGGGGAAAATCCTGCATGGGATACACCTCACGCCGCCGGGGGACAGCGTGAGGGTTATGTCGGACTCCTACCGACTAAAAACCCCTCGGCCGCTGAACGCGAATGTGAACCAGGGTGCGGGGAGACGATTAGCAAAACTCCGCTGCCCTGATCACGCGCTTGGGTCGTCCGTGGATGGTGAAAAAACGGGGACCCACGTCTCAGAAAGAATCCTCCCTCTGCTCCTCACCTCGAGCGGCGGCAATATGCCGTGATCTATCCACACGGGCCTTCATTTACTGGTGACCGACACCCCCGCGTCCGCCACCTGAAGGTTTGTTAGGGAGACATGGGATGGAATTCGCCTGCACCTCTTCGTCGCCCACGGCTCGCATTTCCTCTCCGTATAGCTGGGGCGTCGGGCTCCCTCTCTCGCAATCTTTCCGCCTCCTCTTTCTGGCGGATGACGGTTTCGGAGAATGCGACCACAGCTTTCCATGCCCTCTCGCTACGGACCATTGATAAGATCAGGGCCGACAGCGGAGGCCCCTCCGTCCTAGACTAACTTACTCCTAATGTAATATAGTCATGTCCTAACACCCAATTCATTGTCAATGAGTCTAGAAAATATGGTGATAGACCGTTAAATCTCAGATGTCGAAGAATAGTTGCATGAAATTGAATTTGAAAACGCTCAATTTTATTTAGAAAACTAATTTAAAGCTCAACCAAAGTTTCAGGATAATTTCTTGGAAAAACTTCGCTCCGAATCGATCCCCTCGAATTGAAAATATATCCCGGGGCATTTCGTTGGCGGCAAAATGAAAGATTTAATTTTCAAATCTTCAGCTTAACGGGTGAGGAGAGAATTTACTTAAATTTCAGTCTTCGAAAAATTGACGAAAATTTATATAAAAAACGATCTTCTTTTCTATATAGGTACATGTTTTAGACGGTATCTGACTACATTTTTTGATTATGAAGTCTACGAATTCGTCTCTCATTTAAAAAAAGTTAAAACTTCATTAGGCTCGCTGAGCGGCATTTTTGTCAGGAAATAAAGTTATTATTTCCCGTCATGACTTGCCAGTTAACATGACCGACCGTATTGCACTTGCGTGACTTGCATCCTTCTTTTTCACCTAATAGATGATATAACAATGTTGTATTTCAGAAGTTTTAATGCTGTTGGAAATGCAAATGTTTATGATAGAGCATAAACATTATTAATTAATTTTGCTTGTCAACAAAATATTATTTAATTGTTGCAGACTAACTTATTTCTACTTCGAACTATCATCTTAATACTTGACTATTATCTGTAAATCAAACAGTGACTTCATTAACTTGTAATTACTAGCTATATTTCGTAATTCCACTCATGTTTCATTTATATTATTTTCTTATTTTGATACACCTCTTCAATGCCTTAACTCCGCTCCTATTGAAGCCTTTGTCTCGTATAGAGTAATTTCTGAGTTACACCTTGTATCTTAATTCTTTCACTTCTAATGGACGTAGTGTGATGTTAACCTATAACATTCCTTATAAATATATCATAAAATATATTAAAAGAAAACACTAATAGTTTAAGAAACTAACATGCTCTTAAAACAAAAAGTCGAGGCATTAATAAGGACTGTGGATAACAGTGAAAAGTTAGAACAATTAAATAACTGTTTTCTATTTTGTATTTTTTATTTTAGTAAGCCGCAAATTACAATATTTAAATTTCACAATTTGTGTATTGGAATTATTAACAATAGTCTGGTGTTCACATCTTTCCGCACTCCGAACAATGACATAACTATATACAGTTTTCATTAATTAGTTATATGATGAGCTGCCAAATTTCAATATTATATGTATATATGTTGCTATATTACATGCGCAAACGCAACACGGTCGGTCACGCTTGCTAGCATGTCATGACGTGAAATCATAAGTTGATATCCTGCCAAAATACCGATCAACGTTCCTAAAAAGTTTATACCTCAAAAATGAACAACCCTTTGAACTTTACGATAAGGTTAAATGAAAGTATCAAGATATGTCAGTCGCAATATAATGCACAATGGAAACTCAAATCTCTCGTGGGTAATCGCTTTATTTGGCCGACACGTCATAATTTATGATGTTAAATGAACGAAGGGATGTTGTTACTATGTCAGTTTCATTTAATGCTTTGTTATGCGTTTGTTACAGAGTTTGTAAAGTAATAAATATATGTATGAATAGCTTATAAAAGTTTAGTTACGTCAGATCCGTGGTATCGATAACGGCCCAAGCCGAGGTCTGCCGTGCGTCCTTCAGCTAATTCTATGAATAAAATCGACTAACGGTCAGTTGCAGAAACTTCCATTAAGTCTTAATGCTGGCATTATAATTTTAATCCTCAATTAAACACTTATGTGCATTGCATGAATGTCCATTTGGCAGGATTAGTTCAATGACCCCTTTAATTTAATTTTTTATCTGTCAAAGTTGTCATTAGCTCGGTTTTTCGTTGCTAAAAACTTCAAACGCATTTTATTTTGACAATTCATTACTTAAATTTTAAAGACGGATAATTGGTTCATTAGAGATCCATTGCGAAAGCATAAGGCATTTTTCGTTGTGTTTAGTGTATATTTAACTTTTGTGATATGTCTTCCACGTCACTTCTTCGTCAGATGAAGAAGTTTTATATCCTATCATACCAAATAGAATTGATATATGGAACAAATATGAAGATAAAAAATTGCTATCTAGATTCAGATTCCCTAAAAACACTGTACAACAAATTTTAAATAATTTCTTTTTAAATTACATTGTTAAAAAGTGTATACTTTTTTAATTTGATTGAATTGAATTTAGTGTAAGATTTCGTATCTCGGTATTTAAAGTATTCAACCAACGCGACATGATATTAATCACGTGATGAACACTGAACTGTCACTTCGAAACAAAATGCGTTTTATTTGAATAGAACAGCATCATATACTTGCAAAAATGTACAGAACAAAACGTAATCCATTCATTCATTTTAAAATCAGTCACTCTTCTCTTTAATGTTTTCATTAGTTAATGAAAACTTAATGGGATTGTAGAAAACATTACGGAATAGTCATTAAATTAATGACAGCATTAATTGTAATGGAACATTAACAAATGGGAACCTTATAACGGCTTCTTTGCAACTGACTGTGAGTGCCTTAAGCACTCGACGCGAGTAGTCCGGTGAAGCTGTAGAGGCTCTACCAGGTCAATAGCGCAGTCAGTTTTAAAAAAAAACGAAACCAACTTACTATATAAAATGAAATATAGTTATTTTTAATGCAACAAAACTTATACTAAAATATGACAACAGAATCCATCTTATTTATCATTTAATGCAGAGTAAAAAAATCGGTTCAGTTGCTTTCTAATTATAAAGCTCAAGGATAGACATACGGTCAGTTCCCTATCATCTCTAAGGACACATTAAAATATGAAGACATAAATTTAAATTTCTTTGTCCATTGCCGTTTGAAGAGCTGCACGAAGCGCCATGATACTTAAACGTGCATCAGTCGAAATAATCTCTCAGTGAATTTACTGAGTAAAGTGTAAATTACAGGCAACAGCGAGTATTATTTGTTGGTTGTTGTCAACCAGGTTTATTGATAGATATCATATATTTTAATATCTCTGATTTAATTTAGAGAGATAATTAAGTACACACGGTAATCTCAACATCAAAACATTGCTTACACTATAAACAATGTTGATACGCGTCATTTAAACATTCAGGAAAAAAATATATTGTGTATTTTATGTATTTTTTTTATATCAAAGGAGGCAAACGAACTGGTGGGTCACGTGATGTTAAGTTATCACCACCGTCCATAGACACTAGCGACATCAGGGACGTCGCAAGTGCGTTGCCAGCCTGTATATGGAAGAAAGGGGAGGGGAAGGAAAGGGAAAGAAGGAAAGAGGAAGGGACGTGGGCCTCCGGCTCTCTCACTGACCGAATGAAACACAACAATGCAAGCACTGTTATTTCACGTCGGTTATCTGCGAGAGGGGTGGTACTACCCTGGAGGAGCCGACCCATTCCTGCTGAAACCAAAAATAGCTTCAGCGGGGCTCTACCACCTACTTACTGGCCGCGATTCTATCCGTGTGGAACATAATATATAAAATAATCTGAATATACTAATTCCATTTGCTTATCTACTTTACTCTCGTACTTAAGTCACATCGTCGTTAAAAGGACAATAACTTTTAATAGACTGAAGCGATTTTGATGAAACTAAAAATAAAAGTATGAGATGAAAATAATTATTGCGTATTAAAACTTGAAGTGTCACAGCCTACAATTAGTATTCAAATGAAAAACTCACCAACATGGTAATCTTACCAAATGGAAACTTACCATGTTGTCATGAAATATAAATAATAGTGGACCCTGAGTATGTTTAAATTAAAGAGCAAGGTATACAAGACCTTCCAACACAGTTCACAGAACAGAACCCATCTTGTTTGGCTGAGGGCTACGGTTTAATTAAAGACATATCAATGCACGGCTACTTTATAACAATAGAAACAACTCGCTATCTGCTCCTGACTTCTACCGCAACGGAAGCGATTTTAGTATCAATAGATTGAGTATTTGTCATTGAAACGGGAGGTTCCGGAGGGAAGAGCACTCACGCAAGAGGCTTAACACCGCCTGATCGCCGCCGACACTTAGCGATGGAGCCGGTGAATTCTGCTTCTACGAAACCCGGTTATTCGGCACTCATCTACTTCCATCCAACATTAAATTCATGAAATAAATAATTTCAGTGTTTTCATATCTGTAGTAGTTTTATTTCTTCGCACACGTTGAATCTAATAATGTCTAAATGTATAAGAATCCAGTGTTATGATGTTTGTCAAAATCAAAATCAAATTAATGATCTCAATAATTTTTAATTAAAAATTAAATTATAGTCAACGTTTATTATTGATTAATTGTAAGTTGATGGATTTATCCTAGTTATAATTTTATTATTTTATATAGATTTATATTTTATTTTATATAGTTTATTCAGTGGGCCTAGTGGACGTTTCCTGTCCCGATAATAAAAAAACCTGGACAAATTTTATACCTATACCTTCCTCATTAATCACTTTATATACTTTGTGAAAACCGCATTAAATAAGTTCAGTACTTTTTGAGTTTATCGCGAACCGACAGACAGATACCGTCGCGGTTATAATTTTTATAATTGTATATTTGCAATCTGCTATAACGCCCTCATCTTTTGGAGTCACCCGTGACAAGGAATCCATTAATTGAGACGCAAACACAATAACTAATAATCCATTACACACACAAACACACACTACTTAACATTTTGCATATGTTTGCGATTTATTATGTTAATGGAATTAACCGCGGTATGCATACGTGCGGAAGGTTAGTTATTGTCCAACACACGAGCGTTTCATTTATCGAGCAGATTACCGAACATAATTATTGGATATTGGTTTGTTTTATTGCCGATGGATTGTATCAAAGTTATTTTTTTTTTATGGTAGTATGGTATTTTCTAATGTTTTTGTAGATGATAATGGCAGCATGCTAAATAATCATAAAGTGATATACTGTACATAGCCGGTATTATTTTTCCATCGTTACTTCGTGTTCTGCTCTCAATTATTGACACGTGTAAGAATGACAAGTAAAAGTGTTTATTGCTGCTAATATACTATAATTGTCCATTACCAATCCAAAATTGGGATTCAGTTCCATCGGCCATTGCCTTTTGAGAGTTAGATCAGAAAAGCAAATTAAATGTGAAAAAATTTACAGTAAACACGGAAAAAAATATCGTTACTTTGGTCTTTTTATATTTGTCTTTCTATTTAGTCTAGTTTTGGTCTTTCTATTTAGTCTTCATTTTGTCGCTTTTGCATAAATCAGAAAGAGGTGAGTAGTTTAAACTAACAGCGTACATTGAGTTAAATATTATATAAGCCTTCTATTTGTTTGGCTATTATTCACTGGTGGAAGGGCTGGTGATGTATGTGCTTGTCATTCCTCTGTACGTGCTCCGTGGGTGGAGCTAATCAATAACATATTTTTAGCCGTTATTCTGTTCAATATAAATTGAATTTCGCAGTGACAAATAGAGTCAATAAATCAGTCGAGAATAATACAAGATGGATACTTTATTTTGCCATGCGATTAAATAAAAAACTATGGAAAGCTATAATAGTACAAAAACAGAATTCGTCGATTATTTAATTCAAACATGCTTGCCAACAAGTTCGTTATACTTTACAAGCGGTGTGTCTCCGTTAATAGTATGTTTGCCATCGTTATCTGTGCCGAACACACGTAGAGTTACGGGGACTGACTCTGCTGTTACACGCTTGGCATACCTGGATACCGTGTTAAACAGAATGGGAGCTTATTAGCTGGTGACAAATTAAAAAAAAATATATATTATCCATGTACCCAAAAGTCCAAAACTTTTACATAGGCAATGGTTTTAAAGGTAGTAAGTTGAAACTGTAAAGAAGAGAATGGAGTAGATTAATGTAGGGGTGAATTGTCGTAAGACTTAACTGTAAGCCCAGTTATTAAAAACAATAGCAGATTTTGAGACACTTTTACTCGATTAACGGGTGGGTACCATTAACCAGGCACAGTGACTCATTTCCGTGTTTCGAAGACAAATTTTCATTCACAATTTGGACTCATCAAGGACTTTGTTTAATAATATTCAAGTAATGTGAATACATTCAATAATATAATATAGTTTTTGTGTAATACAATTGATTATTTGTGTCTCGATTTACTCTCGTATAGACACGTTACCCGCAAATTCGTTGTTTAGCTCGTTCCTTGAAGCTTGTTACAAATTCATCGTTACGGATCTCTATTCTCGAACCATCTCTCGATCTTATTATGTTGAACTTTGTTGGGTTACTGTTTTTGTGAGTCTGTCCTCGCTCCTTATGTAAGCGTCTCGTCGCTGAGATCTGCCAAGAAGCATGATCTGCGTGTTTGTCGCACATTCTACATATGAACTGTTAGGCGCTGGGCTACGTTCTTACTATAGTTGATGTAGCGTGAACCATATGTTTTTTGACGCATCCGTTTTTGAAGGCGCCATCATTCTTTTACAAATAACTTATACATAATACATTATGATTTCGTATAATTGTAATATAACTTATAACGATTAATATAATTACTAAAAGATCTAAACATTGCTCGCTGTCCGCAACAGTAACCTACTTGGTACTCTAACAAAACTTTAGCTAGCCCTTAAAAGGACATCAAAATGTCTGTATCAAAATTTAGCTTTGTTGGAAGGAGTGAAAAGACGTTGAGTGACATGCTTTTAATGTAACACGGTGGTCATATTTTACATCGTGAGAAAAGTTTGAACTGTTTTTCCTTTCCAAATTAATCTTAATCGTATAGTTATTTTCTCCCTTCAACAAGAATTCCAAGTTATGGGAAACTTTTTACAAATTTGTGTTTACACTTTTTGAGGCGCCTGTTTCTCATGGTCCGAGTAACACTGATCCGATGGTAGCTATCTATATTTTGATGTTAAATATTAAGCATTGCCATGTAATGACATTGACATTCACTGTGGACGCATGCTTCTCTCCAATGTCAAGTACATTAGTCGATCACACATGTTAAGGCAATTTTAATTAACTCTAATTACAGAAGTTGACTCATTGGTTGTTATAATTGTCACCTCTACTGACCTGTGTTGTCCACAGAGTCACTTAATATTACATGAGATTGTAGTCAGATATTAATAATATGATTTAGAACTTAAAAGGTATTTGGAGATATCTATCTGGAAATTTTTCAAAGTAGTTCAAAACTTTCAATATCTTTAAAAAATTGGGTAAACTGAAATAGTAATCAATATTATTGTGAATATTTATGAAAAAAAAAACAGATGAAAAATTTTTGAAATGTTGAAAGTTATACCTAATTAATGAAATCGAGGGCCCGTTGAATTTTAATGATCGTGCCGTTAATTCAAGGGTTTGGAATTCAAATTTGTACAACGTATTTTTTGTTTTCATTTCTATGTATTAGTCTATCAATTTTCGTTTAACTATCTTAGTGTTTTTTTTAGAAAATTAGTAATATAGATAGATACTCGAATTATCTTTATCATAAATTAATTAATTTAAAATAATCATGTACAGACAGACAGTGAATGCGAGAGAGCAATCCGTATAAAAACATTACGATGTAACGAGCTTTTGCTAAGATAAAACTTGCAGGCGTTCATATTTACATATTTTACTTTTATATATTTTAGAACAAGGATCGTCATATTTCTATTGCCAAGCGCTACATAGACCCATGGAAGATACAACTAGGGGACGTGCATTGACAGATTGGTTAGCTGACACCACCAAATGTACGGCATACTTTTTAAGAACAAAGTGTCTAAATACGATAGTCCTGTGGATTTTATAGATCAAAATAACGATCTATGAATCGATTTATTCGTCAGCTCCAGCGGCGGATTTGCAGTCTTGGCTGCCAAAGGCCCCAGGCCATGTAGTAAGTACCAGCCACCCCTTTCTCAGCATCCATCATATTGAGTATATAATGAATTTACTTTTTTGCCAACTTTTTGTAAGGATTTTTGTTATACGATGCAGTGAGGTGCGGCACACAATAATATGCGCGAGCCTTTAGAGTATTTACGTACTTTGAGTTATTTCTTGTTATCATCAGTGAATTTTTTGTCACGATCCCCTAATATACGGTCGCCCTAGGTCCGCGCTCTAATGGACCTTAGGGTAAATCCGCCACTGGCCAGCTCAATTGACCAACCGTGTATTGGTTGCCAAGAAATTAAATATGTAATTTGTAATATAATTGGGGGTTAAAATAAAGTCTGTGTTAGAGAAATTGTGTTCTGGAATTATTGATTAAAAGCGTCGATATCCCATTTGGATATTATTATATTAGCAAGAAGGAAAACTACACACAAAATTATTTTTGATAACAATCATTTTCTAAAATTGTTTGGTATGCATATGCCATATGCAGTCTGCGGGCCGTAATTTAACAACTACTGTCTTAAATTTGAAGAAAACTTGCCTGACATTAAATGAAGACGTGGCTTGATACAGTAATACATTAAACTTAAAAGAGCGACTGGCACTAAAAGTCTTGGCGATTTTTACTTAAACAGGAATAAGAAACTTTATGTACTGATATGTAGAAATTAATAATTACTTATATTTGTTGTAACAATTTTTCATGAATCCTACAGAAATTCACCTCAAGTTAAGAAGTATCTAAATTCCCTGGCACCATATTATTAATTCATTACGATGTATTCCTTCACTGACAACTAAGGCTTACCAAATCTACACAACCCATATTTGCACACTGAAATGTGTAACGTTAAAAATCAGCTTGTATATCTAATAATAAAACGTGATGTTATTTGTGCTAAAATCTATTCCCTACTATCATGCATGTGGTGATAACTAACACAGTACTTCTCTTTTCATTTACCATATATCGGGATCGCTCAGCATTTATTTAAGTACTGAGATGCTTACAAATAGTAATAACAGTAGCAACACTTCGTCGTGATACATTATTAAGAAATATACATCGAAATAGTGTAAGGGTGTGTTTCTTATATATTAAAAGGTAGAAAAGGTATGGGAATGGACTCAAAAATAAAAAAAAAACTTACATACTTAGTTACACTTTATTTTATAAATATTTAGATAACATTATATAATTACTTCTTCCATGTTATTATCCATTTCATTTCTAGCTCGTGTCATAGATATTCTTCGCATTTCTTGAATTTTTTTTTAAATATATTTGGCATAAATTTATTAATACAGATAATGAATCCAGTAAAATATACTTCTCTATGATTAAATTATAAATCTCAGCATATCAATCACGTAAAGGTCGTTTTAACCGCTTATATTTAAAGCTTAAACTGCTTCAAGTTATGAATCCACTCGAATATTAATATCTAAAGGATTAAACTCCCATTGCTCGTAAATAATTGACAGGCGTTATAATACCACTGGCTTTGTGGGTTTGACCTGCCTCCCGATTATCTATAACCTTTTGGTTACATTTGAATGATAATTTAGATCAGTTGTTAGATCGTTTATCTCTCCTTTTACCAATATTGTAATCGTTTGGACAATACATTTGATAACTGTATAAGCTAAAACATAATAAAAATATAATTATATATATATGAATTAGTATAAGAATGACGTAATAAATATTGAATGAATGTAAAAATTACATACCTAAATACCTTGGCTTCAGTAATTATGATTTACGTAGTATTTAGGAATTGGATTAAAAAAAAACTGACATAACACCTATTGAATCCACTATGCCCTAGATACGTCTCTACTACATGCCAAGAATAATGTTTCCAGAGAGACATTCAGTACATTCTACATCTTGGATGTGCTTATATGATTCACGTTGACATATTTTGAAACTCCTGTAAAAATAAGGACTTTGTGAATCAAATCTGACTGCTTATCCCGTAACAATTGTAGCGCGGTGATGTATTATTGTTAATACACACCAGCAAAACATTATCGGGTAATATGTTTGCGCGTTTTATCAATATTTGATATTAAAGGTCGATCATTTCTTATCTTTGATTGCTGTTCGTATTATAAAGTTTTATCAGTTATGGCCTAGATATATGAAATGCATATGTTTCATACGATGATTATAAACAAAGGAAAGTTGTAACTACTAGCCTTGCCTGCGACTTCGTACGTTTTTCTGCAATTTGTTACAATAATATTATAATTGCAAATGTATTGTATAATAATTATTTTTATTTTTATTTCTTTGTGATATTACCAGGTCACGATGAGTTATTGTAAAATGCATGGGATTAAAATCGTTTAAAAACACAAATCAATTTTGATAAAACTAAACGTTGAAAGATTGAAAATACTCTTCTAAAACCTTTAAAGTTAAATATAATGGAAATATATACATAAATATATAAATAATAGATACATAATAATACATACATACAAGCTTATACAGACGATCCTCTAGGATTATTTTCGACTACAACCCTCTCGTATAATACAGCCTCATTGGTCCTATTATCTGTGCAGTTAGGTTCATTATCGTTTGCTTTGTCGCATTCGTTTCCAGAACTTTCGTTTTGCTTCTTCTCGCAGTGTTTCTTGCAGCAGCCAGGTCTTTCGTAGAAGCGTGGTGGACAGCAGTCATAAGGGCTTCGGCCGCAGGGTCCACGGCGCATAGACCCACGACCACCTTTCCATTTACGACGGAACCCTTCACAATCGCGTCTTTCGGGACTGCTGTCTTCTGGTCTTTTATGACCACGGTCGGGACTACGGTCTTTTGGGTCTGGAGATCCGCATCGAGGTCCGCAATTGCAATCGGGCGATGGGCTACGGAGTTTGCGAGACCAGTGATGATGGCCTTTATGCCCGTGATGTCCATGAGGGCCACCACGATGGCCATGGCGTCCATGGGAACCACCATGATGGCCATGATGATGGTGTTTACCGTGGCCATGTGACCCGTGATGTCGGAGCATCCAGCCAAACCTTTCAAGGTCCTTGAAATTGGGGGGTCCGTGGTGTCTCCAGTGCCATGGCCCGTGTCCGAAATGCGGGCCGAATGGTGGGACACCAAAAATTTCGCTTTGCACCATTCCTCTCATTTTCCTCTCCAGAAGTCTACTCGTATGATTTATTACAAACAGAAAGAAAGAGTTTTCTATTTAAATTAGTACTTGTTTAGATAGTGAAACCGTATACATCTGTGGTAGACGAAGACGGGATCGCAAGTGGCGTTCTGTAGCGAAATCGGCCGCTTTTATTCCATTATAATAGGGTTGTCAACATTTGAAAAAAAAAAAAAACTTTGTTCACGATTAATACTACTCCTAACTAATACTATAAATGTGAATGTTTGTTTGTTTATTGGTTATCATGAAATATTGAATATATTCTGTCAGGGATACAGACTAGCATATTAGGTGGCTTTTGTTAAGAAAAAGTACTGTGTAGGCCAAAACTACATTAACGTAAGCGAAGCAGTAAGCAAAAACATACTATATAATTATTTACATATTATACTTACGTCAAGTATTGTCTGAATAAGGTTATTCAATATAATAAGCAAAGATAAATATACAAAATGTTTCCCGCACCAATGTCTCATCTTTTTCTGTCACAGTGAAGCAGTGCTATTGTTTTTCATTTCGAATTGTGTAAATAGAGGATAGTGTTATTAAAAGTGGCTCAAGTAGTTGTTTGCTGCTATGTACCCTAAAAAAGTAGTGAACAAATCAATCACTTGAATGTAGGAACATCATATATGTATAAGATAGTATGTGGTATAAGATAGTAAAACTTAGGGACTGGCCATCAAGTGCATCTGCTGGAACATATTTAGATATATTTGAGGGTGGTAGATAACCAAGCGGGCTTAGAAAAAGCCGTTGTTTAAACACGATACTTTTTCTTTACCGAGATCTCTTGTTCATTCTTATTTGCACATTCTTTTGTTTTCATAGTTAAATATTGTATGTTATTAACACAGTTAAATCAAATGTAATGACTTATCATACGTTAAAATAGTTCAAACCGTTTAGTGTATAGTGTATGCTTAACAAATCTTCAATAGGTTCAAGTCAGAAACCTACTAATATATATTTGGTAATATACTTAATTATAAATGAGTGGTAGGGAGCGATAAATTGATAATTTCCCATCATGCTACGGTTTCCATTCGTTATTTTCTTTCACCTAAGTATAACAATCATTATAGGATTCGAACCTGTATCAACGAACGTGGGTCCAATCTTTTCTTTGTCAAATAAACCGTGAATTAATATTCTTATAGTTTTGTTGACAACCCTAATTACGATGATGCAACGTTGTGAAATTCGACACAGATTATTTATCAACGACAGAACAATTCGCAGAGTATTATGATTTTTTGTGAATTTTCAAAGGAAGTTATTTGCACTGTGTTTAGATTAAATATCGTGACGTCACTGGGGTTTTTCCATATTATCCCATAGATTTACTAATGTGTTTTTTACTATTTCACAATAAGTGTAATTTCTATGAAATCGTAGGTATTTATATGAAATATTTCACAATGTATATTCATTTTGTGCAATATTGCATATTATTAAGAAAATCATTATGAAATTTGAAATAATCGGTTGTAGTCAGGTTACAAGCCGGAAAATACACAGGAAAATAAAAGAAAATTTACACAACGTTTTGTAACTCTTAAGTCGTAGTACATTGCATTTTTAATTTGATTTGGTTATTTGTGTGAATTTGATTGTTTGGCGCCAACTTAACATTACTTAGGTATACTTACATTAGTTTAAGAACTTAGTTATTAAGATGAATAAATTAAAAGGTTTATTATTTTTTGCTTTTCAGTTTTTTCGGCGGTTTAATTTTTTGTTAAAAAGTTTTTTTCATCTATTCTTGTTTCATTTATTTTTCCTTCTTAAATGGGTTTTCAATAATTAATGTTATCATCGATTATATTATTAATAGTGTTAATTGATTATTGATATTAATTTACACAACGTATCAATGTCATACAGATTAGTTACGTTCTCAATCTAGTATGCTCTTTCGTGTTAATATTATTATATTTTTCATCGAACTATCGACTGTTGCATTATTCAGAATTGTAAATAAATTAGTTAGTTATCATTCTTCAGAGCCATTCTCTGGATTGATTTTTTTAGTGCTAACTTTGGGAATGTAGTACGTTTGATACACAGTGTCGTCACTTTGTAATCTTATTTAAAAAAAAAAAGCCTAAGTTATGAGTCATCATAGTTTAAGCCCATAAAATACATGACACAGTACAGTCCGAACAAAAAACAATAATCTGAGAAATATGTCCAAAGTGATTTTTTATTTATTTTGTTTTTGATAACCAATCTTCCAGATCATTATTACAATTTTTAAGCAGGTAATAATTTAATTACAAGTATTTTGTCATTATTTTAATGTTCTAACAAGATGGTGTCTCTCTCGTTAGAACTTTGCAGGGAGTTTTTATGGCATCACAAAGTTCATGCTACGTGTTGTTGTTTCCCATTCGCTTCACTTATGGGTAATAACCGAACTATATTATGTATAACACTACGAATATTACAAACTATATTTGTAGTCCGGTGAAGCTGTTAAGTTTTGGGTTGTAAGGGGTGTCGAGTAACATCTTAAGACTTGAGACACCCAAGCCAACCTCACCTGCACGTGGTGCACCCTGCTGATCAACGAACGAGGCAATGGCGATAGCGGGGTGGTAGGGATATACAGCCCGACTGGGTCGCAACCACCATGTACATGGCGAAAATGCCCGTCATAGTGACTCGCTTTTGCGCGACGCGTTTCGGGATCAGCCTGTGCATATCCAGTACCGGGTGACTTTCGTCATTATGGCCGGCATGACAGCGGCGACCGACGATGGATGATCTGCCTCGCAGTGGTCGCCACTGTTCTTGGATTGTACTATGCTTACCATCAGGCATAGTGCAGTCACTTTGTCGTGCTTCAATAAAAAAAAAAAAAAAAAAAATAAGACCTTGCTAGGTCAATAGCGTAGTCAGTTCGAGAAAAAAAAAAACAAACTATAGAGTCAAATAACACAATATTATGAATACAATATACAATCCATTACATGACAGACTAAGATCTTGCCAAACTCCTTCCAAAGTGTTAATAATTTAAGTAAATATGGTCGAATTGGTAATTGACTATTTCGGGGTAACCCACCGGTATTTGGCTTCTCTCATTTATTGTAACTATACTTACAAGCAATACCTTTCAATTCATCCGATAAGGCCCGATACTAAGTGGGAAATACAACATTGTTGATTCTGATAAATAAATATTCTAAAAAGTCGCTATACGCGTCTGTTTGCTTAGGCATTTATTTCTACGAAACTACCAAACGGGTTTTGATACGATTTTAACAAAAATTAATCAAAGAATCTATTCCTAAAGTTTAATATCTATACTAATATTATAAAGCCGAAAAGTTTGTTTGGATGAATGCGCTAATTTTAGGAAATACTGGTCTAATTTGAAGAATTCTTTCGGTATTACATAGCTCATTTATCGAGAAAGGCTATAAGTAATATAAAAATACATATATACGGCTATATATCATCGCGATAAGATTAATAAGACTGGAGCACCCAATGAAGTATGATTCAAAACCATTCTTTTTCCTATTGAGAGCTTCCGCTGCATGTTAGCATTACCCCAAAGTTACTATTCCATGCGGATAAGTTCGCGGGGAGAAGCTACTGTAACATATAGACATAACAAACATACAAAAATAATAACACCAGATTAGGCCTCCCACGGCAGCGGCTCAAGCCTACGTTCGATCCCTCGGTAGGGAGCCCTTGAGTGCGTTGCTTGCGCGATACGGTGACACACAAATATACATCACTGCTACAACACTACACGATCACCCCCACACACGTGCACGCCTACACGCTTACACATGAAAGTGGAAGGGTTTACTTTTTTCCCTTATCGAACTGAAAAACTCTCAATTTTCCGATAATAAATATATGAAGGAGTTGTTGAGGCGTGTATGCTTGGTACACATATACGTTTCAACAACTCATACATATATGAATAGTTAGCTAGGTTAGCTAAGATAGGTCGCGATTTTGCATGCAACAGGCAACAGCCAGGCCGAGGTGTCCCGTGCACCCTTGAGCTGGTTGCCAGAATGGAGTGCCTTAAGCGCTCGCTTTAGTAGTCCGGTGAAGCTGTTAAGACCTTACTGGGTCAATAGCGTAGACATTTCGAAAAAAAAAACAAATATAATAATACAAAGTAGAGATAAATTTAATCGTATAACCTAATATTTTAAGTTTTACAATTTGTGAAAGAACAATGTCAAAGAAAATCAAACGGTGCAAAAATAAATGAATCACTGAATTCTAAACAGAAATATTTAACTCCAAATTTCAAATAATTTTGAATTTGTTATTCCTAACGAAACACCAGATATTTAAGATCAAAGCCGCCGTTAGAATTATACAAATGTAATATACACTCTCTTAATTTATAAAGATACAATGTCTAATGCAGTAGCAACTGAGTGTTAGTATTTTATACTATATAAGGTATAACCACCTCTGTCAGTTTGTCTATCCATTTACGCGTATATTGAAAACAAATGAACATATCTAAATAATTATTTTATACGATTGATTGATATATTAGATAATGTATGGAAGAAATCATAAGGTTAAACTTCAATGAAGTAGGCGCAAGGTGTCGGAGCGAGTTTGTGAATCACAAATGTCGATGAAATTCAATGGGAAGGTGTATAAAACTATAATGAGACTAGTCGCATATAAATCGAAATGCAGGGCCACCAAAGAGGCGGATGAGAAAAAATACATGTGACCAGCTAACCATTGTTCGACCGTGCGATATTCCGGCAACATGCAGTTATGTCATAATTAATCTTGAAAAGCATCATTTCAATTTTGTTCATTAAACCTATATGTAGTTATTCACGGTTAAAAGTATAGTTTCCACACTTTAAAAAGTTTTAGAACAAACATTAGTTAAGGTCCTCTTTGTCGTTTATTATTATTTGTCTTGATAATATTGTCTTATATGTAAATGTAAACATTTACTATCACACGATTGAAGGTTGTCAACCTTCAACCAGTCATGCGGTATAAATCATAGCGGCCGCTTTTACGTCGAAAAATGGTATGCCCAATAAATCGTTCATTAAATGTATTCGTGTACGGTTTTAAACGAATGTTTATTTAAAAATAGCTAATTAAATACCTGAAAACGAAACAATGAATGCAACGGTGACAGACAGCCAGACATTATATCACTCGACAGAGCAATAAACCAGCCAACAGTAACCGCGACGTGACATGTTAAAAGAAGCATTCGAAAACATTTTTCGTAATCATTTTTTTAAATTTATTTCGTAGGTTTGACCACAATCTAATTTGATGTTAAATGACTTGTTTCAAAATGGTAAACACGTTAAACCTAGAGGGGACTGGATTTCAAGTGCAGCTGTTAACACACCAAAGCGTATGTGGCGACAGATTAGCATCTTGAGAGTGGTAGCTAGGCCAGATGGACTTACAAAAAACCCTACCACCACCAAGATTTCACAACTATTACGAATATAATGAGGTGGTCGTAAATCACCTCTATCCGTAATATTTGTATAATGTACCAATTAATATTACGTTCTTTATCCGGCTTGCGCAGGACCAATAAATGTTACTAATATAATATATTGGTGCAGCCACTCAAACAACTTTTCGGTCTTATTAGACTCTGTCGTGTCAATATTCCCAATAAACTCTATCGTTCAGAGTCTACTCGGTGACCGTTCCGATCAGAGTCTATGATGTTACTGTTTTTGAACAAGTTCATGTTCCTTATTTAAAGGTCTCGCAGCTGTAATGGGCCGATACACGCGCTCTATGCGTGTGGCTCGCTTAAAGTCGAAATTAGCTCGACCGAGACCCTCTAGGATGCGCACGTTTGGTAAGTTATGCACATGGATTCGTTCTTTTGTCATTATTTCCCTAGACCGTGGCATTGACACAGATTTATTGCATCTTGCACAATTTAAAACAATACTTATCCCTAATAAATTATAAGACTATTCGTTCCTTATTGTCCATATAACTTATTGCTAACACTGTTTCTACAAACTAAAACAACATATACTACAAACTAAAGGGTAATAAATCTACGCACTTTCACATCCTATTCCTATTCACTATTTAAAACTATTCAATGTCACTAAGTGTCTTGCACATGCTCGCTGTCCGTAACAACAACGATGCTTTCCGTCATCGTAAAGTCTGACTCAATAATTCGAACCTACGTCCATCCACGCTGTATCCGACGCTAGTTTGAGTTTAATAATGATGAAAATATTCTGGTACTTTTGAGTTAGATATTTTCGAAATGTTGCCTACTTTCTCCGTTTATATAGATACGATCTTCTAAAGAATCGGAAGATATATCTAGTATATGCCGTTGGTAAATGAAATTCGCGATATAAAATCAAACAGCGGAAACCATAAACCAAACTCGTCAATACAAGACTGAACGTAAAACGAAATATATATTGTTTTACCGCAGTTCTATGCCACAAACTTGATAGAGAAGCTTTTCAGTAATATCCAACCTTTATTTGTTGTAATTTATTAAAGTAAATTTTTTCTAGACGCATTAAGCGAAATTTGACAGGAGAGAAACTTTTTTTTTATGTATATATTTATTTTTTATATCATATAGGAGGCAAACGAACAGGCGGGTCACGTGATGTTAAGCGATCACCACCGTCCATAGATACTAGCAACACCAGGGGAGTCGCAAGTTCGTTGCCAGCCTGTGTTTTGGGGAGATGGAGGAAATGGGCCGTGGGGAGAGGAGAGAGAAGGGGGAGAGAAGAGGGGAAGGAAAAGAATGGGAAATGGACATCCGGCGCTCTCACTGACCGAACGAAACGCAACAGTGCAAGCACTGTTATTCACGTCGGTTTTCAGTGAGAGGGTGGTACTACCCCGGACAAGCGGACCCATTCATGCTAAAACCAATAATAGCTTCAGCGTGGCTATACTACCATTAAAAACTCAGAGTACCAACAGATGGCCAAATAAGACTAATGATCAATATACAAATTACGAAATGTATATAATTCAGACTTTACTTATTTTAAAAATTCAAAAGTGAGCACACTTGTGCAATTGTTTTGAGTTTTCACTTCTGTCGGCAGTCTTTTGTTTTGGCAGTACATTTGTAGTACAATAAAATGACATTATGGTACATGAAGCTAAAATAACTGCGGCTACTGAGATATTAGTAATCCGTCGACAATGATCAGTAACACGGTCTCTCTATTTATGGGTTAAAACAATTATGACGTAGCTATCACCCTCAGCTAAAAATCTAAAGTACCTTTAAGTGTTTTCCGGCAGGCACTTGACTGCCTTTTTTATACCAAAAAGGCAGCAAATAGGCAGACGGCCCACCTGATTGTAAATGGTTACCGTCGCCTATAAACAACTGCAACACCAAGGGCATCACTATTGTATTGCCGACTTTGAAGAGCGCGTTTTAGTCCATTCTTTAAGAGCCCCATAGCATAGCCCTGAGGGAAAACCGTGCTGGGTAACCCATTTATCCTGTTCTCTGTAAGTTCAGCATGTCTACTATATTAGTCGCTTATAAGCAATCAAAAACAATTGGCTGTCACTGGATGCCCGACTGATGTAAAGTAAGACCTTGACAGCATAGGAAAGCGTCATGCCCTAATATTACACATTCGAAAATGAATTTATTGGTTTGTTACGCCTCCACACCTGAACCACTCAACTAATCATCACGAAATTTTTCATATACACTATCCGGGCTGCAGAAAAGGAAATAGGGTACTCTTTATATAACAAAATGTGTGTAGGTATTTTGTGTAGATGGTAGTGCCACGCTATAGTTATTACTGGTTTCAGGATAAATGGGTCGGCTTGCCCGCGGTACCACCTCTCGACCTACAGATAGCGGGCGTAAGGTAACAGTGCCTGACATTGTTGCTTTTCGTTCGGTCAGTGAGAGCGCCGGAGGCCCAACTCCTCTTCCACTCCCCCCCCCCCCCCCCAAACAGGCTGGCAACGCATTTACGAGTTCTCTGATGTTGAAGGTGTCTATAGACGATGGTGATCACTTAATATCAGGTGATCAACTGTACGTTTGCCTCTTATGATATTAAAAAAAAAACTTTTTTCGAGACAGAAATCAATTTTAAATTCACGCGAGCGTGAGTTTCCAGTTATTAATATTTCAAACTTAATGTGATTTAAAATATACAACATACTATGTTACTGAAGCTCATATTAAAGTGTTTATATTGGGTCTTTACCTATGAAATTGTCGTTTTGTATGAAAAAATTTAAACGAATTTTTTTATGTATTATTTATTTGTATTAATCGAAGTAATCACTCATGCAATCAATACATCTTTGCCAACGCAGTGGCAGTTTATTGATGCACTTTTTAAAGAAATCAGCTGGACGGGAGGCAACAAATTCTTCAAAGGCATTTTGTACTGCATCTCGGGTATTGAATTTTTTCCCGCCAAGGAGTTATCCAAATTCTGGAAAAAGTAGTAGTCTGTAGGCGCAAGGTCTGGTGAGAAGGGCTGATGACGGAGAACTTCCAAACCCAGTTCTTGCAACTTGGAGACCGTCTGCTGTGCAGTATGAGGTCGCGCGTTGTCGTGCAGGAGCAGCGGAGACGAGGGATTGACAAATGCTGGTTGGAGATGTGCCAGCTTCGCCATCATTGTGTTCAGTTCTTCACAGTACACATCTGCAGTAATGCTCACCCCGTTTGGTAAGAAGCTGTGATGAATCACACCGTCGTTAGACCACCAAACAGTCACCATCATTTTTCTAGGGGTAAGTTTTCGTTTACGGCATTGTTTAGGTGCTGAACCAGGATCTAACCAACTTGCTGAGCGCTTGCGGGTATCAAACAGAATCCATTTTTCGTCGCAGGTAACAATGCGGTTCAAAATTCCTTCATTTGTGTGTCTGTTGAGCAGTGCAAGGCACGTCTCGACGCGTACTTCACGCTGGCGATTATTGAGTTCGTGGGGCACCATTTGTCAAGCTTTTTTTCCTTGCCAATTTGACGCAAATGGACCAATATTGTTTTGACGCTAACGTCGAAAGCTACTGCTAATTCAGCCGTAGATTGTGTATCAGATTCCACAATCGCCTTTAATTCGTCATTGTCGACCAAAGTCTTCGGACGACCGCGAGGTTCATTTTTCAGGTCGAAATTCCCAGAACGGAAGGGAGCAAACCAATAACAGGTGGTGCATCGTTTTGTAGTAACGTGGTTAATGTTGCGTGCCACTTGTGCCGCGTTGCTGCCACGACGGTACTCATATTCCATAATTACTCGAATTTTTAATGTATCCATAATGACAAAAAAGATTGAAATGCAATGAAAATGTAACACTAATCAATAAACAAATGACTACTTTTGGAAAAAGCATTCCATGTTTTTAAAATAAAATTAATTTATAATTAGAATTCTTAGCCAAACAAAAATTATTTTGATTTGAAATGGCCAGTACTGCAGATAGTGAACGAGCTGCATTCTTCGAGAAAATACATTTTACATCCTTAATAACAATATGGAGAATGAATTGAAATTGGATTGTATAAAATATATCGAATAAAGTATGGAGGATTGTGTAGTTTCCGAAATTTTTGAAATAGTATTTTCTATAGTTGTATAAATTATTTAACTTGTAGTAAGTGAGTATTTAAGTGTAAAGAGTTAGCAGAAATGTTATCGATGGAGGAATTTAGTTTTTGTAGTATATTAGGAGCTGTTTATTGAATGATTTGGCTGACAATGTAAATTTGTATGAATTTAACGTTAGAAAATATATTATCATTGTTTGTGTATCATATATTACTAGTAATCCATCCTGACTTCGCTCGAGTTATAATAATAATTAAAGTGGCGTCAAAGAATTAATGTACTATCCCGTATATTCTGCGTTATCATAACAAATGTTTGTTTCTTGCGTACAAATTTCAGTTTTAGATATCTTCTAAGATATTCATTAGAAATATATATTGTAAAGGACAAGTTCACTATACATTCAATACCCAATAATATTGATATATTTAAATGAATAAGAATGAATACTATAATACACAAAGTAGGAGCTACTTATTTTTTTTTACAATTTATTAGAAATATAAATGATTATTTTAGGTTATCCTTAGGAGGTACATATTATAAGTCCTGTATTTTTTGATATGCTCCTTTGAGATGGTAGTGGTAGAGCCAAGCTGAAGCTATTATTGTTTTCAGCACGAATGGGTCGGCTTGTCCGGGGAAGCACCACCCTCTCACAGAAAACCGACGTGAAGTAACAGTGCTTGCATTGTTGCGTTTCGTTCGGTCAGTGAGAGAGCCGGAGACCCACCTACCCTCCCTCTCCCCTTCCTCCTTCCCTTCCTGCCCCTCCCCCACCCTCCTCCCAAATACAGGTTGGCAACGCACTTGCGACTCCCCTGGTATTGCAAGTATCTATGGACGGTGGTGATCACTTAACATCAGGTGACCCATCTTTTCGTTTGCCTCCTATGATATAAAAAAAGAATGAACAATTTATTTAAAGATTTTAAAGTATTTAACGTTAGTCTGCGTTAAAACCCGAAGCATATTTATATAAATTTATAATGATATACATCGACCTTTCTCTTCTTTCTATAAATATAATGTGCATGCAAACTTTTCGGTTCAAATTCTTTAGAATGTAGGTCACGCTGAAGCTATAATTGGTTTCAGCATGAATGGGTTGGCTCGTCTGAGGTAGTACCACCCTCTCACAGAAAACTGACGTGAAGTAACAGTGCTTGCATTGTTGCGTTTCGTTCGGTCAGTGAGAGAGCCGGAGGCCCACGTCCCTTTCTCTTTCCTTCTTTCCCTTTCCTTCCCCTCCCCCTTCTCCCATATACAGGCTGGCAACGCACTTGCGACGTCCCTGATGTCGCTAGTGTCTATGGACGATGGTGATCACTTAACATCACGTGACCCACAAGTTCGATTGCCTCCTTTGATATAAAAAAAATATATTATAAGGATAATGTAATATAAAAGTAAACTTTTATATTACAGTAAACTAGTAAACTTTTATATTACATTACTGAATGTAATTAAGATTTTGTGGCTATGAAAAAATAAATGCTTGTCTGTTCCGCAAGAAATTGTATTATGGAACACTTTACGTAATACGTTTATGGTCTAAGATCTTATTGTATGTAGTTAATATCATCACGCTAAAACCAATAGGAGCGGAACGCCAATGAAGAATTTTTCAAAATCGAGTTTTTTTTTCCTCTTGAGAGCTTCCGTTGCGTGTTAGCGTTAGCCAAAAGTATATATGTCACGCGGACGAAGTAGCGGGCAGAGGTTAGAGTAAAATATACACGTGTAATTAAAATGATTCCTATTACTAAAGAATATAGCTAAAGGAGCTGTGAATAAACGCGAATAGACTTTTCCTGAAATACCTTTATAGTGCATAATAATCATGAATAACCTGTTAATTAAATTAGATAAGTATATTAACACATTACGTTCCTAGAAAGTTGCACGTTATCCAGAAAAATAACCACAGTAACTGCTTTCATCCGGTTTACTCGGCCATAACCGGTTTAATCCGGTCGGAGGCGGTGCGTATTGAATATACAGGCTGTTACTTTATAATGTTCAGTAGAACAATAACCTGGTAAATACTGCGGTTGAAATTAAATATATCTTGTAATAAAAAACTTTTTGATCGTATGTTTTTAAAATGGAACTCTTTCTCCAATGCCTTAACTTTTTCGCTTATCTATTGCATGTCGCATAACAGCAGGGCGCGGAATATGGGAAAACTGAAAGGCGCTCGTCAGAGCAGCCAAGCCCACAATATGCGTCTACAATCTGAATGATTGTATTTATTACTAGATATAACTAGATTAATACATGATTAGATGAAATGTGGTTCATTTATTTATCTACTTTTCTCTCGTACTTAAGTTGTGACGTTATTAAAATTACAATAATTTTTGATAGAGTGAACCGATTTTAATGAAAGCAAGACTAAATGTTACTCAAAGATATGCTTTATGATTTTCATGGGGGGGGGGGGGTTTCTATTATGGACGTAGTGCTTTAGCAGTGACGCTTGTTCAGAACAAACAGATAGAATTTTCTGAAATGATTGTAAATAATGATTGAAATGAATTTTATTTCTTATTCCAAGACAGCTGCATTTTTTTTTTCACAAAAATCTAAACAGTACAAACACATTACATTTTTTTTTTAGATCCGACTACGCTATCGACTCAGCAAGGTTTTAACAGCTTCACCGGACTACTAATATTTTTATTATATGTATAGAGAAGAAGATAGATTCATTCCGTACTGTAATACATAGGTTCAAATTAAAATTTCGATATCTTGTCTACTATTTGGTAATGGTAATAGTAGTATATATATACTATTGATCCAATTTCCAATTATAAATTCCATTTTCCAATTATTCAGTTGAGACACGCGATTTTAATACTCTAAATTGGATAATTATTCGAAATAAAAAAAAAATCACTTGCATCGTGGTTTCGTAAAATCGCACAATGTTTTTTTTTTAATACACATTGATAGATTTACAGACAATTTCCTCGATATAACGAAGGCATTATTTATCTCTATTAATTGATAAAACACTTTATTATGTTTCATGAATCTCAGTTTAATTTCAGCGTATAAATATGTACCATACAATATTCCTTCATTTATCACGTTCCATTTGTGTGAGAAACTAAACTTATAAGAAACTGTACTCAATTGAATAACAATTAGAAGATTAGGTAATATGGCGGTTCTTATTTTGGGTATTTCAACTTAACACTAGTTATCAACTCTGGCCGTCTCATGTTTCAGACTCAGTAAGCCAGTAACAGTTTCCTAGGTATTAGTGTTAAGTTTTACAATAAAGTATCAAAGCGTATTACCGATTTGCCGGACTGTAAGTTTAAGCGCCATGTCAAGCGGGTTTTGGTGTGAAAAAGCTATTCTAAAGTATCAATATGTGAACGATAATTATGTCTGGACTAGATCTCTTTCTGTGCATCCATTAAAAATGATTGTAACGTGTAATGTATTTTAAATATGTTAAGAGATCGATTTTCTTGCCGGTTCCTCATAAACGGTCCTTCTTATGGTCTAAATTTAATCATTTTGATTCTGGAAACCAGAATTTTACTAAGACGAACTCTTCATAGGTTATCTTCGTTTAAATTTTTGGTTACCGTAGGGCCAAGTTCAAATAACAAGCTATATTTTTCAAGATTTTTAATTTATTTATCTGGACATGACTTATGAATATCGTGTTTTTTTTTTAAATTAAAACAGCATTTACAAACATCGCTATCATGCATTAGTCCTACAATACACTTTCAATAATTTTTACATCACATTTGTGTTATTCCGGCATTGTTCAAATTGCGAATACCATACAGAAAATACACGGTCAAAGTTCACCTGTCCGAATGTCTTCCGTTGTTTGACGTAAAATGGCAGATATCATAGTGTATTTAGAAGCAGTGGTTAGACTCATTTGATAAAATATCTATTTGATGCATCCGTACATCAAAGTTATGAACAATCTATTTGATTCTCCCACCTAAGTACTGAATTCTATTGAATACCAACACGTGGTATTATTTTATTTTTTAACATATAGCGAGCTTCGTACAAACCCGGAATCAATAAGATGTGTTAACTTGTTAGTTCAGTGTTTTTTCAAACATTTTCATGACACAATCCCTTTAGTATGAAAAAATATTTCACGTACCCTCCTACCCTCCGCCCTTCTACCCGCGACCCCCCCCCTATCCATGACTCCCCTACCCGTTTCATGTATTTTATTTTGTGACAAATAGTCATTTAAACATATTTATTCGTTTTGATAATTAAAGTTCGGATAAATAGTTTTTTTTTTTGTTTATTTAATTTAAATGATTATGTCCTTTAGTTAGTATTTTTCTTAATAAATCTTTAATTTTTTTTTACTGCAATAGCTTTGCCAGCTTTTTGCAACTCCAAAATCAAAAATACTTTATTTAGTTTAGGCCTTAATAAGGTGCTTATGAACGTCCAAAACTACTACCGGTTCGGAAAACAACCCATCGAGAAGAACCGGCAAGAAACTCAATCGGGTACATTTTTTTTACATATATTTCCAATACATCGTACAATAAATAGCTTATAGTTGACACACAGAGAGGAGTCAATTCCAGACATCACTATCGTTCACATACTGATCCACTCTATAATATCCTTTTGACACTAAAACCCGCTTGACGTGGCGCTTAAATTTGCAGTCCGGCAAATCGGTAACATGTTTTGGGGCTTTATTGTAAAACCTAACACTATTACCTAAGAAATGATTACTGGTTTTGCTAAGTCTGAAACATGGGACGACCAGTCTATTGCAGTTTCTAGTATTTACATTATGCCGGTCTTTTACTAAATTCAGTTTTTCAAAGTTTTCACGGACATACATTAAATTATGAAGAATGTACAGGGAGGGTAGAGTTAAGATACCAAATTCTTGAAACTTCGTTTTTAATGATTTGCTGATTGTATAATAATTGATTGTAATACAAAAAAGGTGTCTACCTCAGCAGTCGTACCCCACAGCAGAATACCATAAGACATTATGCTAAGGAAGTAAGCGAAGTAGGCTAACCTAGCAGTGGCAATATCTGTAAGCTAGCGAATGTTTCGTATTGCGAATGCAGCAGAACTTAATCTGCTCGCCATTTTTTTAATGTGAGGGCCTCATTGTAATTTAGAATCTAATGTAATTCCCAAGATTATAGTATTATCAACTAACCCTACTAAATTCCCTTCAATCTTGATTCTGCTATCAACCTGTCTAACATTGGGTAAAGTAAGTCTTATACATTTCGCTTTATCTGCATTTAGCAATAGATTATTCAACGAAAAACCAATGACAAATTTCATTTAAAGTATTACTCAGATGTCCAACCTCTGAATCTATCCTTTTCACTTTAAATATTAGAGAAGTATCGTCCACAAAAAGCACCATGTCAGCAGAGTTGTTTACCACTAGCGGTAGATCGTTTATATATATTAAGAACAAGAACGGCCCTAAAATCGACTCCTGCGGGATACCAATTCGCGCAAATGATCTCGCTGAGGTTACCGCATGTATGTTGACTTTCTGATAGCGATCTTTTAAATAAGAGACTAGAAGGTCGAGAGAAGATCCACAAATATCATAGTGTTTTAATTTAAGAATAAGCGTTCTATGGTCAACGCAATCAAATGCCTTAGATAAATCGCAGAACACACCAATTGCATCCTGCGAATCCTCCCAGGCTCCCAATATATTATTTATGATCGTTGCACCAGCGTTAGTAGTAGATTTCGATTTTGTGAAACCAAAACTCCGTTATAGAACTTCGCTTCGCGACCCCCCTAAAGACGCTCCGCAACTCCCACAGGGGTCGCGACCCTCACTTTGAAAAACTCATTGTTAGTTGATATAATTCGAAAATTTATTAAAAAACCGTTTAATAAATAGAAAGTCACTTAACCAAATAGAAATAAATGTAATTAATGTGGTAGGAAGCCTTTTTTTATTGAAGTGTCTAGAAAAGATTCGTGTAGTATTGTTGTACTTCTTTGTGTTAAACTATTTGCATCGTGTGTTGCATTCAGATCGCTTCTCTGTGACCATTCTTGTTAATCATCGAAATGTGTTATCCGTTCTGGAGATATAATAAAAAAATGTTACCTTACAAAGTAGATGAAAAAATGAATCTTTATAATATTATGTTTTCTTTGTGAATTTTTCTTATAATTTTATAGTTATTCCATATTCAGATCAGAGACAAATCCAACAAGTCCAAGGTCATAAAAATCGGTCCCTCCGTTTTTGTGTTATGAATGGTAGGTACTAAGCTGACTTTGTTTTATATACATATATATTTCTAAATCTCGTTGCTAGATTACTACATATTTAAAAAAAAAGTCTACTGCCACGTTTGCCTGTCTGTATGTTCGTTATAAATTCAAAAACCATTGAACGGATTTTCATGCGGTATGCTCCGTGCTATTACCGAGCTGGCATACTACTCAGTTCTTGTCTATACAATTGCCTAAAAGTATGTTCCGTCGCGTCGTGTAGTAATCCAGTCCAAACCGGTGTATACCGAATGCATAACAATTTAGTTTATCGTTTTTCTAACAAAAAATCGTTGCCTGTTCCGCACGGTGCACACCAAAGAACATTGGAGAGCTTCCAAATGGCTGTAGTCTATTCGAAACTATTTGTAGAGTATAAACTAGTTATGTTAGGCTCCGTTTTTTTCGCGTGTTTGTCTTCAATTTATACAATCCAAAAGTCTTGAGTAACTTTTAATGTTTTGAAATATATAGGGAGTATTTTGCAATGTATTGCATACAAATAATGTGTGGTTATTGAGGAGTATATTCTGTACATATAAATAACTAGCTGGGCCCGCGACTTCATCCGCATGGAACCTGATATACAAATCAGTGACTAGTAAAATCATGTGAATGTATTAACTTCATTTATTTATCTATTTTTCTCTGGTACTTAAGGCGTGCCATCATTGAAATTACAATAATAACTTTTGATACATACAGAAGATAGATACGCACTTTATAGATAATTTCATAGATTTAAAAAATAGTTCACTTAAGCAAGTAGAAGCCTCGGGCTCACTACTGTAGGAGTTTAAACTGAATTGAACAGCATAATATGTAAGACTCGAAGTGCGTAAGCTGAACTGTTTATTTCTAATTCCATAAATGGTAATTATACAGACATTAAATTCTAACGTATCAGCCAGTATGTCAAAAAGGATGACATACTCGGTAGCTACAGACATTTACTTAAAACCTAAATTGTTTCTGGCAGACTTAAAACATTTTGTAAATATGTATAAAAGTGATAATACAATACAAATTGAAGACATACATCTAAGTCCTTTTTTTAATAATACAATCTTTACCATCCTATTTTCAAGGCTACACAAAGCCCGTAAAAAATAAATGTCATTGTCCTCTTTTTTAATAATACGATTACTGGATATAAGTCATTTAAGCCGTCGCGTCGCTTCGTCGACTTTATAATAAACGTAGCGACAATTTATTTTTCAAATTATAAATGATGGTCAGCTTGCCTGATCTTATTATATTATTTTCCGAATTGAATCGCAGTATTGCCTGCGACTATATAAATAAAAATTAATTTAAGTTTTGAAAATATATATTAACACTAGCCTTTGCCCGCGACGCCATTCGCCTGGAATAGTTACTTCTGGCTAACGCTAACATGTAGCGGAAACTCTCAAGAGGAAAAAACCCCGATTTTAAAACATTCTTCATTGGTGCTCCTTACTAATTGGTATTAACCTGATGATATATAACCTTTCTCGATATACGAGCGGGGACCAGTAGTTCCTGAGATTACACCCTACAACGTCAAAACGTATGAGACATTATCGATGGTATTACAAAAAAGTTAAATACGTATTGAATACTTGTTTTAAAAAGGTTACGTTTTAAATGCACCGCGCTCGCTGAATGTTCGCCATCTTGCTTTTTTGTCTCACTTTGGTTAGGTTAGGTTAGACTTGCGAAAAAAGGATAACGCGAAATTGTCTGGGGCGAGTGCGGTGCATTTAGTACGAAACCTTTTTAAAGCAAGTATTTAATACGTATTTAAATTTTTTGTAATAACACAGTATAGGTTTTAATTTTTGATCATAACTTCACCCGATATTAAATAAGGATTTGAGTTAACATCGTAACACATTAAACTAGAGTACATCTGGCATTCAAATGCATTTGCCGGAACATATTTAGAGGGCATAGATTTTCAAAGTATCCCATATGGACCCCTCGGGTCGATTTAGAATTTCAAGGGGTCCGTCCATGCTAGCGAAAACAAAGTCTGGGGACTGACAATAGTGAATTCTAATTAGTAAATTGTGACGAAAATATTAACTTTATATAAATAAAATAATGAAAAAAAAATACGTTTTTGATTAAATAGTATCGGAACGAAGATCCTTACAGCAGGCTTGGAGGAGATAGGGAATTATTTTGCTGCGCGACCGAACTGAAAAAATGTGATAGTAAAACCGTAACGAAAAGTGCGTGGAATAAAACCGTTAAATGAGACGTGTCGACAGTCACAAGCAAGTAGTGTATAATATTTTCTCTTTCTCCTTTTTTGTAATTATTTCTATTTCTATGTAATTTTATGTTGTCAAACAAAAATAAAGTGACATATTTTGTTATTTTAATTGATAATTTGAATTACGATTACATAAAATTGAGCACGGTTTTTTTTTGCAAATTGTGTCGATTCTACATTAGCCGAAGGAACTTCGTTCCTACCTGGTGTCCCACGACACCACATTCTTTTTTTTTTCTTTACAATAGACATATACGTAAGTCAGTACTTGTAAAGGTAAATGTTTATAGTATTTGTTGACGATAATTCAGACAATTTCACGATTACATACATCCGTCAATCAAAAAAATGTTCTGATCAACGATGGGATGAATTTGTAAAATTATATTGTAAGTACTTATGTTAAACATTACTTTGATTGCAAACATTGAATAATTATGAATTCCATAGAAGATAATTAATTAACTTATAATACTTAATAAGATTTCATTTACCTAGGTATTCGCTGTGTGGTTGGATTCAAAGCTGTCAAAAGATACGCGGGCACGTTCGTCGTCCTGGCAGTTATTCTGCACAGGCCCGTGTGGTTGAGGCGCATTGTGGCGATGCGCCTCCCACGATCATCGGGGTGGGTAACTCTCGTCCTCGTCTGAGGGGTCTACCAACCTGACCCGCGACCGCGAAGAGGCCTTTAATGAGGGGCCGTCACCTGCCGGGGAGAAGACGCGTTGCCACTCGGCAGCTCCTGCTCCCCAGCCTATAGGTGAGTGAAGGCACCATGGGGTTTTAGTCCGTGCAAGTCGGACATAACCCATCCTCAGCTGCCCGGCTAGGGTGGTTATCCATATGGATTTCCCCATGTAAAAAAAGGTGTCAATCCAATGCTGTGAAAATTGGTAAGGAGTCTGGATGATTAAAATTTTTGGGAACCACTGATATAGATGCTTACCGACAAATATTCAACTCGAGTATGGCCAGCATATGGGCGTTATAAAATGGTTTTATTACCACGATTCTTCTCAATATCAGTTAAAGAAGTTAGTATTGAACTGCCATCGCTTCAATTTATTCATTAATTTATTTATCGGTTAACGTTGTTTTTATTGCTCCCATAATAAGATATTTTATACATTAAATTATTTTCTTTATGTCCATTTTTTTTTGTTTAGTGAATTCTATAATTGAAATTCGTTTCATTTTGTTATATGTTGTAAACATATAGAACTAAATATTATAAAATAAAGTCTTGTGACGCGTCTATCTGTCTGTTGGCGATAAACTGAAAAATTACTGAGCTGATTTTCATACGGCTTCCATTAACAGATAGAGTGATACCTGTGGGAAGTTTAGGTATATAATTTGTCAAGATTTATCGTATATTCATTTAAATATAATAAATGTAGAAAAAGTCAAGCCGCCTGGAAGCTTTCACCGAAAACGCTGCCTAATATGCCTTTGAGATATAATATAATTGATGGCGCAGACGATGCCGTGGTCATCATTTGTTTTATAATAAGGAGTCACAGAATACCGTCCTAACGTTACGTCGTAGAGCAATAGATTTATATCTGCAAAACACTGCATGTATCAGTGTGTACGTGGAGGAAGTGAAACTTAACTAGTACGTTAGTACTTTATTATACATTTACTCATATTTGTATACAGCTTTATTATACATACTTACTCATAAACACAAATACATACGTTAACGCGTAAAGCAAATTTTTCCATATCATGCTATAAGAAGTTTATTTCACTAAAATACTTCTTTAATGTAAAAAATGTTGTAATTTATTTTTGTTTTTAGTTTTATTTCTGGCAATCAATCTCCTAGTAGATTATTACTGTCATTATCGAGTAGGTAATGATATTACAAGTTTCTTGCGATAATTTTAATGAACTAACAAGGTTCTGGTCATTTTTATACAACTTTCCAGGGAGTGTTTGTAGCAAGTCAAAATCCATGATTCACTAGTGCACGATAACCGAATTATATTACGTAAAACACCATCAAAATATAGAGCCAAATAATTCAAAATTATATATAAAATATAAAATCCACTACATGATATTCCTTGTCTTCTTTTTCTTGTTTTGGCTCCGCAGAAGCACTTGCCAGTGTCAATGTTTTGTTTCAATGGACGTTATAGTAAATAATATTAAAAGCGTCGTGTGATTATTTCAATATTCTAACAAAATGGTGGATCTCTTATTAGAACCTTCCAGGGAGTTTTTATGGCATCTCAGAATTGTATGCTCCGTGGTATTATTTTCCATTCACTTCACTTATGCACAATAAACTAACTATATTACGTAAAACACCACCAAATTTACTAAATATAGAGCCAAATAACACAGTATTATGAATAAAATATAAAATCCACTACATGACAGCCTAAGATCCCGCCAAAAAATTCCCCAAACTCCAAATATCCAAATGAAGTACAAAGAAATGAATATTAGATAGAAGCCTTTTGATCCAGGTTTAATGTTGGGTTGCCAAAAGAGTTTATTAGAAATAGTTTCACATAAAAATCTTGTAGTATTCAGTATCCGTCTGGACGTTTGCAAATCGAGCGGAAACCATCGGGGAGGTTCAGGATCGGTGCGTGCGAGCGTGAACGTTGCGCGGGTGTGATGGAAACAGCCTCTGTATTTTATTTTCGTACCCGAAAATCGACGGACATACGTGTAGAGAATACGTTATTCGATTCATTTCGTCATTTCGTCGCTTCGTTGATGCTTTCGATTTTGTTGTGCGGCTGAAGACCTTTTTTTGCTGAGTATTTTCTTTGTGCCTGTACTTTGAGACACAAGTATGTGTACTAAACCTTATAATAGTTATAATTAAGTTTATTATTACGTGTTCATGAAGTAACAGTTCTCGTAAAAAATAGATACATGTGAATATAGGAAATAATTCAGCAAATATACTGCAGTAAAGCAGTACTAGGTGTTCACGGTTTAATTTAGGGCTATCAGTAAAAGTACTGTATTGTAATTGATAGAAAGTAGAGTAGATTTTAGAAACAAACGCCATCATCAAACCAAAAATCCATTCCCAATGAACATCGTTATTAATTTTGGTTTTAGTTACTAAACCGTCCAAGCACCTACTTTATCAGTCGTACACCCATTTTGAAACTGTTAACATGGCCAATAAAAGAAAAGAGTTATATTTTGTTGTAAAAAAATCCTAGAAAACGTAGAAAGGTGATGAAAACTTTATATTTGAAATATTGAATTTTTAAACGATGATTGCATAGTCTTTAGTGTATTCTGACACCCTGTCAATGGACGTAGGTTCAGCGGCGGACTTGCCCTAAGGTACAGGAGGCTCAGACCAAGGGCGGCCAGATATTAGGGGCTGCTAATTCGTGACAAAAGAATCACTGATAATAGCAAGAAATAACTCAAAGTACGTATGTACGTACGTAAATTCTAAAGGCTCGCGCACGTTATAGTAGGCCGCACTGCACCGCATTGTATAACAATATTCCTTAAAAAAAAGATGGCAAAAAAGTAAATTCATAATGTATTCAATATGATGGGTGCTGAGCTAAAGGGGTGACGAGCCTAGGGCCTAGGGCAGCTAAGACTGCAAATACACCACTGCGTAGGTTTGAATCTTTGGAAATGAATCGGAGCGTTCCATAAAGGAAAACATTATGATGAGACCATGGCATGGTGGTAGAGCTTTTTTAAACCCTACCTGGCTAGCTACAACCCACAAATTGTAAATATATCACTAGACACCTATTGGTATGTGTCGATAGTTGCACTTGAGAGCCAGTCCCAATCTATGGTATGGAAATTGTGGACAAATTATAAAAAATAAAAATTGGGTACAACAAGTTTCGTTACGAAAAGTTTATATGTTATTGTAGGCAGAGCTAATACAGAAAGAAATGAATAAGATAAATATTGTGATATGCGTAATCTCAAGATCTAGATAGAAATTCCTGAGACCCTAAAACTAGGTATTTAGATATGCGTATCTCCGATTCAATGATTCACGAATATTAGAAACATGAACACAACACGTTGAGTGAGTATTGTGACCGGCCACTGTGAAATGCGCTCTGGCGCTGTGAATACTTGTTGAGACACACGGCTGTGTTGTTTCGCGAGCGTTTCTTCAGTATGTATATTTAAGTGTTCATGTTCTTTATAAAGTCTTTCTTGTTAATTAATTTGTATAATGATGTATTATACACAATGGACATCTTGTGAAAAAAAATTGTTTCGAAAACACATTAAATCTGATTATCGTTACAATATGACTCTTTATTTAACCTTTTGGAATTTTTATTCAATGTATATTAGCTTATAATATGAGATATTAGCAAAGAAGCTAACCGGACTGCCTTGAATTGTTAATCTACTTAGATATATGTCACTGGTTACATAAGAACAAACTCAACTAAAGATATACTATTTTATTTCACTTCTTATAAGAATAAGGAATTGTGAAAAGTACACTAACTTACTAGTATTAAGTGGCTATAAACTATCTATATATTAATACGTGAAGCAAAAAAATTGTACCCCCTTTTTAACCTATTCGCCGTAAACGAGTGAATTTGAAATTTGGCATAGTTAAAGTTTATATGTCAGAAAAGTGCAGGAAGCTGTTTATTTTATATAAAATGCATGAGAAGTACATTAAACAGCCGTCAATAGTTACGAAGTTCAAAAGAGGTTGTGAAGAAGGTTGCTATGCTCGACTTTATGTATTTTTAACTCTTACGTTCCAATTACCATTTTTCATCCTACACTCAACAATAATATTATAAAATATAACTATTATTGTAATGTTTATTATTTTTTATGGTGAACTCACTTCAAATCATGATTTAATAAAAAAATGAGCCAAACAATACTTTGTATAATCAAAATAAGAATTTTATTCATAAAAGTAATCCATGACTTAGACCTCCGCGGTTACAACGTTGCAATTCAACCTCATGTAGCAACAAAAAAGAATTTATTTTCAAAAGCTAATGATAGTATTAAAAAAAAAAAAATTGGTTGCCTGTAAAGTCAGTATACGGGCGAAAGTTTTACGTGACAACGACTTTGAGTGGTAAAATAATTTTAATGTGAATATTCATTCGTATAGTAGTCTCTCTCGCTCTTAGGCGGGCTAACCATGCCCGAGTGGAAGGGACGCGTGCCTCTCACTCGCTCTCATTGTTAGCGCATAACGTGAGCGGAGCGTAACGCAGTTTCTTGAAGTGTCACCCGGCAAACCAATTTATAAGACGTTGTCACGTCAAAACGTTTTTGTCTTGGATTCACCATTTGATTGTATTAAGGATCCATTACTTTTCCTAACGATGATACTGGGCATATCATTATTTCTCATAATAAACAGACTACATTTTTCAATATCACCCAAAATACCATCCACCCATGATGTCGTGTAAAATTAATTGAAAATTGTGTCATGGGTTGCGATAAATTTCTTTATTTTCGTAAAGTTATGTTTGCTTAAAATTTGAGAGCTTTACCACATGATGCTTGTTTCAAATTGATGATTAATTTAAATTTTCATTTACATATTTTTTAAATGTGTATATAATTAAAGATCATGGCAAATACCTGAGTAGCCATGATGAAAACCTTTGATTATAGAAGTATATACCCTTTGACAAAAGAACCCTAATAAAGCTCAAACTTTAAAAAATCAAATAACTATGGTCGAATGTCGACCACTGGGCGCCCAACATGTTTGTATAGAAAGACAAAATATAAAGATCATAGTTACAATATAAAATAGGTGATTGCGCTGATTATTCTTTTAAAGGACAAATGCAATTGATAGGCAGGTTACTTTCCTACGTTGATCACGAGCGATGCATAACAGACAGAGGATCTGGGAAATACAGGACTCGCCCATATGCTGGTTTTCATTGCTGTAGGAGGGCTCTTCTTCTATCACAGTTAACGTAATTCCCGCTGTTCCTCTTTAACTTATTAATAATGTATCAAATGTCTATAAACCCATTTGTTTGTTGTAATTTAAAACTCTGACTGATGTACATAGCGGTGAAAGGATTGGCGGTAGAGATATGGTACTGGATAAATTAAGGCAGGGCCGAATAATGTGCCGTAGTCCGGTGAAGCTGTTAACTGCTTAAGGTCTTAAGAACTTGCTAGGTTAATAGCGTAGTCAGATCGAAAAAAAGGATAATGTACCTTTGTGCATTAGAGTGTTTTTTTTACCAATTTTACCTTATTCAAAATACGTGGTGCGATCCCAAAATATGTAGAAAATATATATTAAAATTAATTATAAATAAAATTTATATTACAGTTTATATTGATATCGGTGTTGTTTTTCGTTCTTTTCCTATAGTAATCATATTACGATGATATTTCAATAATTGTACAGAATAATAAATACCAAATATTTTTAAATTTCGACCCTTATTTTTAGACAATTATTTGTGCAGTCTTAATTCTTATTCATGTAACTTGTTAAGAAAAACGCTCTTATTCCTACACATCTGTGTGTGTGGATTTCTACAGGGTGTTTGAATTAGACAATACCCGATGTTCATATGCTGTACAGACGGATTGTGCTTATGTTATTCTAAGATTTATTAATATTATTTTTTAATATACCTTTATCAAAGTAATACGTTACTTTATTGTTTCCTTTGAGACTAGTAAGTTGTCATGACTTTACTCTTGTAAAAATGGTTTTCTTATTTTGTTAGAATTACGTGTTTTAACTACTTTGTAGGTGGCAGAGCAAAGCTGCAGCTATTACTGGTTTCAGCATGAATGGGTCGGCTCACCGGGGTAGTACCAGCCTCTCACAGATAACCGAGGTGAAGTAACTGTGCTTGCATTGTTGCGTTTCGTTCGGTCAGTGAGAGCGCTGGAGGATCACCTACACTCCCCTTCCTCCTTTCCTTCCTCCCCCCCCTCAACACAGACTGGCAATTGCGACTCCCCTGGTGTTGCAACTGCCTATGGATGGTGGTGATCACTTAACAGCAGGTGACCCGTCTGTTCATTTGCCTCTTATGATATAAAAAATAAAATGTGTAATAATTGTAGGCTGTCCTGTATAATTCTGTTTATAGTTAAACTATCGGACCCGGCGAACGTTGTCCTGCCCTGATAATAACAAAAACGTAAAAGTCAAGCTCAACGCCACCTACTCGGGTCCAATTGCGAATCTAAACCATTCTTGAGTCCACCTGAACACACACACAAAAATGATCAAAACCTGTCCAGGCGTTTAGCAGGAGTTGTATCACATACACACAGATAGGACAATCGTATACATATATAAAGGTTATTATAACCATTTCAAGTTACATCTGTCAAATTGTATCATTACTTACTAATCCATATAAAAAAGCTTTATAATACTTTCTACTACAAAAAAATTCATGAATATTGGTTCAGCCGTTCAGACATATATACATTGGTTATAATAGCTATGACTTTTAATGCATATTTGTATGGGGTTCCTAACACTGTTGATTTTAGAAGAATTGAAATAACATCTTCAACTTCATGTAACTAAAATTGTTTGTCTACATTAATATCCAAAATATCTAAACCGGATTTAATATAAAATCAATATAATTTAAATACTAGAAACATTGAAAAATTAATCATTGCCTTAGGCTCACTAGAACCAGTAAAAAAATTTAGGTAATAAATAGTGTTAAGTTTTTAAATAAAGTCTCAAAGCATATTACCAATTGGCCAGATAGTGGGTTCAAGAATTACATCAAGCAGTTTAAATGTCTATATTGTAGAGTGGATCACTATGAGAACGATGGTGACGTCTAGAATAGAATCCCCTCTATGCATCCAAAGGCAATGTAGCAATTAGGCTGAATAAAGACGAATTCCAGATCATCATATTTTTTCCTTATTCACTTTACGTGAAATGCCCCAAGTGTTAATTTAGAAAAAAAGCTGCATCTGAAAGCTGTCTTAGAAACCGTTAGATTTATAAAAATAATATGTGGTGTTATCTAGATATATGAAAAAAACAGTGTCATGATGTAACTAATCTTCATGAAATGTTGGCATTGATAATTTGGTTCAACTTGAAAGATACGATAATTTATATCTCAATTAATGTCCTGAATGTTTTTAATTACAAATTAAATGATTGTCAATGTTGATTATTGTTATTAACTTGTAGTTACATTAGTCTAGAATAGATGGAGCTTTAAATTAGTTTGTTGACAGCAAACTGTAGCACTGACTGTTATAGATATCTCGCAGATGGCACCACGTTTTAGTTATCAATTTTTTTTTTAATTTATCATGTAATAACTGAGCCACAGGACCGCGAGCCCGGATCAGTATTTTATAAAGCTACAAACGCAGATGAAGTAGTAAGCAGCTTCTAGTAATAAACGATTCTCTAAATTATATATATTCGTTTCAATTGTTACCACAAAGCGGTAGCTTCAAGCGTAAAAGCAATTAATATAAAAATCTATTACAGCTAAAAATGGATAATAAGTCTCATTAAGCGACTATTGAATATCTATAACAAAAGAGGAGAATTATCTCATTGCGTTATTTCGAAACGATCTATAACTATCTTTGAGCAAGTCCAAACCGTTGCTTTTCTCTTTGTAATATACATATAAAATAGTGTGTTTGTCTATCACGTGGTTTTGCCGGTTAACGATAATCATGCTTTACAGACAAGGACCGAACTGTAAATCAAGCGTCAACGAGGTAACATACCGCGGGTTTCAGTCGCGCTTTTAGCTCCTTGCGTAACGGTTGTTATTTTATACTAATAAAATTACAATATTATGAATTAAATTTATATTACATTTTAACATCGTAAATGCGTGGACAGTAATGCAATATTTTAAATATTAGACACGAGTTTAACCGTATAATATAATTTATATTAGTATAGAACGATACTTGCTAAATTTTATTGTCATTCTAAAAACAAGTACCTAGTCACAGTGACTAATTAATTGCACTCATATTCTATGACTGCATAGAATATTATTAAAGATTTTTTTAAATATTCGACTAACAAAAGAAGAAAAGTCTGGGTATATCCTGAGTTTAAAATTCACGTTGTGCGAAATACGATTGTAAGAAACACCGACGTAGTATTTTCGCTTCCAAAAAAGCAATATTTCGAGAAAATATTATTTTCCATTCGGATCGTTCCATTACGAGGGCGAATCGATTTCCCCGCCTTTTCATTTATGTTATGGCGCAGTAGAGGGGTTTTTGTAGAATTAGATTTGAAGGAGGACTTTAAAGAAAAAAATCTTTAATAATTCCAGGTTTTCGGTGTAAGCCATGAGCATTGCGTAAAATTAAACTCGTATAAATTAATTGATAAGTATTCGATTATGATACAAATTCAATGATTATATACAGCGACGTTGAACATCAAAAATCAAAAATCTAGAATTCTCTATTAACTCATAGGAACAAAATAAAGTACCTATGTGACTCATCGATGCGCGGTAAAATCAACACAACAAATACTTTAGGGGTGTAAGGGGTGTCGAGTAGCATCTTAAGACTTGAGACACCCAAGCCAACCTCACCTGCACGTGGTGCACCCTGCTGATCAACGAACGAGGCAATGGCGATAGCGGGGTGGTAGGGTTATACAGCCCGACTGAGTCGCAACCACCATGTACATGGCGAAAAAGCCCGTCATAGTGACTCGCTTTTGCGCGTCGCGTTTCGGGATCAGCCTGTGCATATCCAGTACCAGGTGACTTTCGTCATTATGGCCGGCATGACAGCGGCGACTGACAATGGATGATCTGTCTCTCGGTGGTCGCCACTGTTTTTGGATTGTACTATGCTTACCATCAGGTATAGTGCAGTCACTTTGTCGTGCTACAATAAAAAAAAACTTATCATTTTAAGTATTGCAAACTAACAAACATTTATAAAAAGGCTTGTCTTGAAAATCTCACTCAAAAACCCGTATTATAGATTTATTTTTAATTCCGTTTTGGAGATTTTAGCCCTTCGATGTTTTTAAAAGTAGTTTTAAAAAGTAAATCGGACTTTTAATAGTTCTCTTCTAGATATCGTAGTGAATAGAAAGAGTAAAATAAGGAAGAAATCTTCAAGGGGAACTGATATCATAGTGTACCAAAAATACTACCAAAGCCAATATAGTACAATGATCGATTTTAGTGTTTGTTTGTGTATTTAAAGGACCAATTTATTTTACTGAAAACTTTCAGGGGGCCTAACCAAGTTGCTTATCGACAATCACTAACGCAAATAGAATACGGAAAAATGTATGGAGATGACATATCTGAATGCTATATCACGTGATAAAATCTCGATTACTGATTAGAGATATTCTTTCATTTACTCATGTTAGTGGTTTTATATTGCTAGGTACTTCACACCTTGTGATAACACTGGCCGACTATTGTCGTATTGAATAACAAAAATTGACAAATGATAAGTAGTGAAGTCTTGAATAACTTGAAAGCGATAATGACTTAGTGCTAAACATCAGAAAAATCCAACAAATTCGGCACAACAAAATAAGAGAAACGACAAAACCAATAGATGCCCTAGAACAGGCTCTTACACAAAAATAAAAGTGGGCTGGACATATTGTGCGTCTCTAAGACCAAACATGGACAAAAAGGCGACATACTGGAAAGAACCTCAGAGTGAGAGAAAGAGAGGAAAACCAAATACCCGCTGGGAAGACGAAATCTTAAAAAAAAGTGAATTAAATTGGTTTGAGACAACCCAAGCCAAAGAGAAATGGCATTCTTTGGAGGAGGCCTTTACCTGTAGAAGAGTTCTTGCAGATTATAACTAACACTTCCTTTTAACAAATATTACATTGTAAATTGTAGATATTTTTAAGTTTCTTTATTTTTAAATGTATTCTTTTTTAAAGCTTGCTAAAATTGCAAGAAATAAAAGGCTTTTTATTTTATTTTAATAACTTAGTTGTACCGTGTTTGGACACTGCGTCTATGGAGAAAGGTTCGAATTCTAGCAACTTAGTCGGAGCTTTTTCTAAACACATCTAGCTAGTTACCACCCTCAAGTTGGAAATCTATCTCTCAGCAGCTGTTATATTCTGGAAGCTGTATATAAGAGCCAGTACCCCCTCTTAGTTTAGCGTGCTTACTACCTTAGACCACATCGACAATCAAAATCATATGATTTGTGTGTAAATACGTACACCACAATATAAACTGGAGATAAAAACAAATTCAAAATTAAAACGTGGCTCTATCTATATATATTTTTAACAGTCGGTGCTACAGTTTGCAGTCGACAAACTAATTTAAAGCGCCATCTGTTCGAGACTGATGAAACTTACGTTAAGTAATAATAATCAACATTGACAATCATTAAATTTGTAATTAAAAAATATTGAGGCCATTAATCGAAATATAAATTATTCTATTGAACCAAGTTATACATAACTATCAACTTTCATAAAGATAGGCTGAGTAGTTTCGGAGTCCATAGTGGTCAAACATCATGACACTGGGATTTTACATATTTGGATGATTTGGAGAATGTATGGTACATTCTTCGTATAAATCTAACGCTTTCGAAACAGCTTTCAGATGCAAGATCCTTTCCAAAATAACACCTGGCGCATTTCACGTAAAGCAAATATTAAAAAACATGTTATCCATTGCTTCGGCATATTACATTATAAGTTAGTATATTATAACAATTAGGTCGTTTCTAACTTGTACCTCAGATGCCATTACAGGACATATATTTTACACCCTCACGCTGTTAGCAGGCGGTCGATTCCAATTTATATGTAATACTGATTCTAGTTTTCAGATGTTCAATACTAATTTAACAATAGAGAATGTACCTTAATAATCAGATGGATTAGCATAAAATCTATTTGTGTTACTTTAGTTAGGTTTGACTATATAGAATTACAAGCTATGCCCGCGACTTCGTTCGTGTGGAACCTTAAATAAAAAACAGTGTCGAATAAAGTCATCTGAATGTATTGAACTCATTTACATATCTACTTTTATCTCGTACTTAAATCGCGTCGTTGTTAAATTTATAACTTTTGATAAAGTGAACCGATTTGAATGAAACAAAGACTAAATCTTACTCAAAGATACGCTTTATCATTTTAAATGTTTTATCATTAAAGTGGTACTTTAGCAGAGATACGTGTCAGAACAAACAGACAGATAGACATTTCTAAAAGTGATTAAAATGGATTTTATTATTTATTCCTAGATAACTGCAACGATTCTAATCACAGCAGTCCAAACCAGTGATTCCCAACCTTTTTTAGGCCATGTCCCACCTTAATATTTCTAATTTTTTATGCCACCATACATAATTTGTAACCTATAAAAATTATTTTGTTCCTTTAAGAAATATAAATGATAAGTTTTAGGAAGAAAACATTATGAAATTGGTATCAAAACATCGTAACTAAAATTTCAAAACATATAATGAAAAACTTACTTGACTTGACAACTCTTATTACTCATTGATATTTTGGTAACGTTAATCGAAATTATAGCTAATAATTATTTACAGCATTTGTTTAAGAATCTGCCTTCTTTGTTAAATTTGTCACCGATATCTACTAGCATTGCATTTAAATAACCTCAAAGCGAAAAGTTTAAAGACGTGTCGAGTACATTTTTAAATTGCCCCCTTTAGTTATCAAATTGCCCCCCTGTGGGGCGTGGGCCTCACGTTGGGAAACACTGTTCCAAACAGTACAGACACGTTACATTGACATTCTTATTATATGTATATATACATATTATGTCGCATATAAATAACTCTGTGGTAAGTTACCTCGAAATGTGTACGTACATTCACCAGACAATACAATAAAGAATTACAAAAGTATGCTAAGTAAAGATACGAATTATCGCTAGTTTTACTTAACACAATAAATGCGAAATGCTAATTTTTATTTACGTGATAAATAGACAACAAATAGACAGAATTAGCGGGGTGGTAGGGTTTTACAGCCTGACTGGGTCGTAACCACCATGTATATGGCGAAAAAGCCCGTAATAGTGATTCGCTTCTACGGGTCGCGTTTCGGGATCAGCCTGTGCATATCCAGCTTATTACAGGCCGGCATAATAGAGGCGACCGGCGACGGACAGTGTGTCAATCGGTGGTCGCTATTATTTTTGGATTGTACTGTGCTTACCATCAGGCATAGTGCAGTCACTTTGCCGTGATACAATAAAAAAAAATGTTGCTATAACTGCTTAAAATTGCAATTTTAACAAAACGACTCGAAATAGTAATTTGCGAGATTAGGAGACTAAAATTAATAAAGAAAAGTGAACGCTCAGTGCAAACTATTCTATACGGATTACATATTACAGAGATCATAAAACTTCATCAATTTATGAGTTTCTGTTTAGAGGCAGTGAAAATATAATCTAGTCTACTAACGATAAATGACATCTATACAGAAAACGTAAACTTATCCAACAACGTGTTTTTATCTATATTATTTCTACATTTGTCGATAGATGGCGCTTACTTGACCTATTTATTTTTGTAATATCAATATTTTTATCATTATGTTTTAATTTTCTATATTTATAGCAGATTTATTATTTATATAATTATAACGACTAAAATTATTTTTAAAATGAACATTATGTTAATTGCTAATTAGTTTATTGACTAATATTTGTGCGAACTTATCTGCATGTTAAAGTATTTATTTATTGTCACACCAACTTTCACGAAGTATGAGGTGAATGTTTAGGGACTAGCAATGTTTATAAAAGACATTCTGCACTCGATTCTTTTTCTAAATCGATTAAAAAATAAGTGCTTAATATTTGACCGAATTATTTAGAAACATAAAATTATACTCAAACCTGTAAGCGTTTATGTTAAAGCACAGTTTTAATGGCCGTTGTGTAAATTGAAAGTGAAGCCAACCCACTAACACAGGATAAGTTTTCGAAGTTTGAATACACAGAAAGGTTTATTGTCCGTTTTATTATCAAGAGTTATCAACTCCTGGTCGCTGCTGGCGGTTTGTATCACCGGCCATTCAACCTAGATTTATTATGGTTATTATCCATACTTTTGAAATTGTTAGAAAAAAAAACTTTACCCAAAGTTCTCTTTGTTGTCTATTAGTATTAGTTTTGATATTATTATTTTATGTGTTAAATGTGATCATGAAGTGACATATCGTAGAATACTGCGAGTGCTTCTAACCTTTCATCTGGTATAAATCTAAGAAACTCACGAGTTCAAGGCAGTTTGTAATATATCTAATCATCTTATGTGATATTTTATTTCAGCACGATATCAATAAGAAAAAACCCAAAAGCAAATTATGAATTAAGAATATATGAAAATATATAACAGCTAACCCGACGGTCTGTATCCTGTCCTGATATGTTATTATTCGGTTGGCTTAGATCAATATGAGCACCAATTAATAATGTTTCAAAATCGAGGTCAACGTACGTATTATTTAAAAACAACCTTCGTGAGGAAGTCGCGAGTTAAAGTTAGCATTAGCCCGAAGTAACTATGCCACGCGGACGAAGTCGCGGTCAGAAGTTAGTTATGAAGTAAATAATATAAAAATATTGCGTATCAAGACGCCGTGAACAACAAACATAACATACTTTATAAATAAAACTTAAAGGACAACAATTTTCAATACAAAGTCATTCTTCCCACTGAGTCTTTCCGTGAGTTTTCCTCCTGAAGAACTTTTATTAAAATTGGGACCAATAAAGAAAGTTTCCTCGTGTTTAAACTTCTTCTCTTCTGTATCATTGATGCGAGAATAGTTCGAAAAACATTGGGAATTTTACTGTGAAATGGTTTTATAAAATACTGGCATCTGTCCGCTACTTCGTTCGCGTGGAATAGTTATCGTTTACGCAGCGCACGCAGCGGAAACACTAGAAAGGAAACAACAACCCAATTCTGAAACATTCTTAATTAGTGCTCCGCTCCTATTGATCTTAGCGTGAAGATATATATATAGCCTTTTTCAAATCGGACCAGTAGTTCCAGAGATTAACATGTTCAATCAAAAATTATAGATGGTAGAGTAGTACCTGGGGCAGTACCAGCCTCTCACAGAAAACCGACGTGAAATACCAGTGCTTGCATTGTTGCGTTTCGTTCGGTCAGTCAGTCCCCTCTCCCTCTCCTTCCCCATCCTACTCATCCCTCCTCCTCCCCCAAACTCTTGCGTCTCCCCTGGTGTTGCTATTGTCAATGGACGGCGATTATCACTTAACATCAGGTGACCCGCATGTCCGTTTGCCTCCTAAGATATAAAAAAAAACTCTTCAACTTTATAACTTACGCTCCACCGGTAACGTAACTTGTCTTTGAATTTGTAAATGTCGTATTGACGCAGTAAACAAATTTTGTATGATGCACAGTTTGTTGCGATTATACCGCTCAGTTTAGTATCTCGCCGACATAGGCGTTTACTGTTTTTTTTTATCCAACTGACTACGCTATTGGCCTTATTAGGCCTTCACAGCGTCACCGAACTAAAGGCGTGTTAGGTCCTTAGTGTGAAAATAAGGACAACCGTCTCTGTGTATATTCCGCGAGGCATAAGCTTAGCTATGAATTTGTGTAAGTGATTACCAAAATTAGAGTCAGACAAAAAACTATTAAAAGTAAATCTTATTATTTTTTAGGTAGGTACATAAACTAAGTGGTAGAGGTATTCTAGTTTAAAAATAAAGGTTAATAACCAAAAATTGTTAAAATAACAGCCAGCTATGTATTTTTATTACTTTATTTTTGGCAATCAATCTTTCAGATTATTACTGCCATTATCGCGTAGTCAATAATATTACAAGCGTCGTACGATCACTTCAATAGTAAGCGTCGTGTGAATCAATATTCTAACAAGATGGTGGACCCCTTGTTAGAACCTTCCAGGGAGTTTTAGTGGCATCTCAGAATTTCATGCTCCGTGGTATTATTCTCCATTCACTTCACTTATGCACAATAAACTAACTATATTAAGTAAAAAACCACCAAATTTACAGAATAGTCAAATAACACAAGATTATGAATAAAATGTAAAATCCACTACATGACAGACTAAAATCCCAACAAAAACTCCCAACCAACTAACTATATTATGCATGATTTTTTTAGTTTCTTTTTTTCGAACTGACTTCGCTATTGGCCTAGCCAGTGTTGCCCTTTAAGAAATAAAAAAGTCCATATACGTCAATGAAAAAGTGGATAGATTTTGAAAAATACATAATTAAAAAATCAGCTAGAAGTCTCTAAATGTTTCATAATATTCCGTGGTAAAAATAGCGTGAAAATACTATATTGCGAATATTTTCCACAAATAGATTTAGATATCTATTAATCAAAGGACCCAAGAAAGACAGGTTTATTTTAAGAAGACGTAACATAGTAATCGATTTTTTCCTTCTCTTGGCGGTTGTAGTGAATGAATGAATGTGAAAAACAAAACGATATCTAATGTAACATCTGATAGAGTGAGAGGCACCCAATTGAATCGACCCCAAGTTCGAACGTCATTCTGGTAGGGACATTCCAAATAAACATCAGCAATTCATGTTGTTACCAGTAATTATAATTAAATTAGTCACTAGATTGAAAAAAAAAGTCGTTAAACATCCAAAATCCGATAGATCTAGCGACACAACGACAACGGCCTAGCAAGGCCTTTACAGCTTTACCCGGACTACGACATGTAAGACTGAGATGTCTAAATATGTAGTGATTAATAAGTCAGAGGTCAATAAATAAATTGTAATAATATATTGACACTTGTTATGACTTTATCGTTCGTACCTTTACAATAATTATTTAAAAATATATGATAGACTACTGGGGGTTTTTGGCGGGATTTCAGTCTGTCATGTAGTGGATTTTATATTTTATTCATAATCTTGTGTTTCTTGACTCTATATTGTGTAAAGTTGGTGGTGTTTTATGTAATATGGTTAGTTTATTGTGCATAAGTGAAGTGAATGGAAAATAATACCACGGAGCATGAAATTCTGAGGTGCCACAAAAACTCCCTGGAGGGTTCTAACAAGAGATCCACCATCTTGTTAGAATATTGATTGACACGACGCTTGATATTGTAATGATTGTACGACGCTTGTAATATTATTGATTACTCGACAATGGCAGTAATAATCTGGAAGATTGATTGCCAAAAATAAAGTTAAAAAAAAAAAATATGATACTTACCTCTTTAAAAATCTTCGTATTCTTCGTTTATTTTTGTTAACAGCCATTTCACAAAAAAATAAAACAAAACATTAAGAATTAAACACGTGAAGTTGCTATTTCAATTATTTTTAAATGCTCAACAAAATTATATTATAAAAATCAATCGTCAAATGTATGTTATCGGATCACTAAAGAGGGTTCCACCTATTGGGATAGTTATTTTTCGAGTTAATGCTCGTTCCACGTGGATGAAGTCGCGGGCACAGCTAGTATGTTAATAAATCTCCATACAAAATGTCAGTGGGTAAGTAAGCCTAAGACAAGATAGGGAAATCTGCAAGGAAAATGATGATTGATAGATTGTTGTTCAATCGCCATTCTATTTACATCATAAAGAAAATATTTGGTTACATTTTTTTCGGAAGTAAACGTGTGTAGTGGGTTTGTATAATGCGAAAAGAGTTGTTTAAATCTGACGGTTAACTCCACAGATTGACGGATTGAAACAAACAAATAACTATACAATTACTCTTTCTAATATCGTTTATTTTTATCAAGCGCTATTAATTAACTCATCTATAAATAATCACTGAAGAAACTCAGTAGGTATATACTCGTATTATCCTGATTTGAGACCTCCGATTTGAAGCTACGACCGCCACGCTGTGCCCCGCCGTGGCTCCATCAATAATATTCTTCATTAAAATCCTTCACAGTTAATTACCTGCTCTGTAGGAGGTACACGGAATTAACACCAATAATTTACTAAGAATGTCATTTGTTTTATAAAAAATCCTAAGTACTTTCTTTTTATCTGTGAAATTTAAATCCACACGTATATAATAAATGCAAAAATAACTGTATGTTTCTGCGTATCGCGTATGAAAGAATGTAACAATATGAAACCTAGATAGATCTAAGAAGTTGTCTGTAAGCCACTAATATTAATCAACCGCTTCAAATATGTTCATATATTAAGATGAATACTTGATTGATTGGCTATATATTTATTAGGTATGAGCAAGATTTCATAATAACGTCATATAGTTTGTAACAAAAACTAGATAAACTTTCTAAGCGTTTGAAATCTGTATTGCTTCGCTCCTGGAAATCAAACGGACATAAATAATATGCGACTATAGTGGGTTTCGGCATAGAACTAACTAACTGTGGATGACATCGTGATGGGTTTGGACAAAACTGTCATCCTCTACCACGTGGTTAAAGCTTATTAGAAGGTTAGTTTTCTATATAGTCGACATTCGAGATTTTCTGTTACAATCTTGGCAATTTTAGGAATAAAGAAAAAAAAAGCAAGTCGATTTAGTACCAACGAATTTATCGAAATTCCTGTACGCTTACTAATTTGAATTGGTTACATTTATTGACTGGCGGAAAATAAAAACATGGCGATGAGGAAATTTGAACCTGAGAAATGTTTTTGTTACTGGTTTCCGCATAAATGGGTCGGCTCGCCCGGAGTAGTACCACCCGACCCACAAAAACACCGACTTAAGTAACTAACAGTGCTTGCACTATTGCGTTTCGTCTGGTCAGTGAGAGTGACGGAAAAGAGTAATTTATTTATAGACAAAGACCGAGTTAAGAAGTAAAAAAAAATAAAATTGATCTAAATTTGCGTGATGCATGACTAACGGTTTTTTTTTTCTCGAACTGACTACGCTATTGACCTAGCAAGATCTTAACAGCTTCACCGGACTACTAAGTCGAGCGCTTAAGGCACACAGCCGATTTTATTTTTGGCAACTAGCTCAAGGGTGCACGGCACACCTCAGCTTGGCTGTTGCCTGTTGCATGCATAAACGCGGCCTATCTTAGCTAACCTAACTAACTATTCATATATGTATGAGTTGTTGAAACATATATGTGTACCAAGCACACACGCCTCAACAACTCGTACATGTATTTATCATCGGAAAATTTGGAGTTTTTTCAGTTCGATAAGGGGAAAAAAGTAACCCTTCCACTTTCATGTGTAATCGTGTAGGCGTGCACGTGTGTGGGGGTGATCGTGTAGTGTTGTAGCAGTGATGTACATTTGTGTGTCACCGTATCGCGCAAGCAACGCACTCAAGGGCTCCCTACCGAGGGATCGAACCTAGGCTTGAGCCGCTGCCGTGGGAGGCCTAATCGGGTAGGAGTGAATAACGGTGAACGGTAACTTCTATCAGTTTCTTTAACATATATCAGATTATATATAGTTTGATCATGAAACATTTGCCTCTTCCAGTAAATGAATCCAACGTCACTACTAAAGATGCCGTGAATTCATTAAAATGTCTCATTTCGCAAGCTCTCGCCGCGCACCTATCTCTTTGGCAAATGCACAGCGCCATCTCTACTACATTTCATGATTTATAATATTATTTTAAACATTTAAATTGAAAATGTAAGTGTAATATTATTTTTACTACTAGTCTTTCGCTTATCTCTCATTATAATCTGTGTGTTGTAATCTTTGCCATAATAAATCCTTTGTATCGCATCGCTGAATCTTTTGCCAGTGTCATTATTTTATTATTATAAAAGTTATGATTGAAATCCAATTCATTCATATTCTTCTGTTTTAGTGAACAATTCGTTTATTCTATACAATATTTGTGATGATAATACGTTACTCGTTATAATCTATAATCGTTACTAGCGAACAACCCCGGTTCTTTTTCTTGTTTTGGCTCCGCAGAAGCACTTGCCAGTGTCAATTTTTTCTTTCAATAGACGTTATAGTACAATTATATTACAAGCGTCGTGTGATTATTTCAATATTCTAACAAGGTGGTGGATCCCTTGTGAGAACCCTCCAGGGTGATTTGTGGCAACTCAGAATTTCATGCTCCATGGTATTATTTTCCATTCACTTCACTTATGCACAATAAACTAACTATATTACGTAATACACCACCAATTTTACAAAATATAGAGTCAGATAACACAAGATTATGAATAAAATATAAAATCCACTACATGACAGATTAAGATCCCACCAAAAACTCAACCAGCCCAGTTTAACACACTGTTTACCTCTTCCCTACCAACACGGCGTCAAAAGTGTCTGAAACGATGTAAAAATTAAATTTGTTATTATAAGTTAGAGATAAGAAATATAAATACGAACAAGGGAATCTCTGTAAGTATTTGTAATACATAGAATTCATAGAACAGTTATACTAATGGATTTCATAAAGTTTAGGTTAGTATTTTCAGTGTAAGTACTTGAAAACTTCTTCTTACGACTTCTCCACTTTATACAAATACTAGCCTTTGCCCGTGACTTCGTCCGCGAGGAATAGTTATTTTGTGCTAACGTTGACATGCAGCTGAAGCCCTCAAGAGAAAAAAACCCTGATATTGAAACATTATTCATTAGTGCTCCTCTCCTATTGGTCTTAGCGTGACGATTTATAACCCATAGCCTTCCTCGATAAATGAGCTATTTTGAAAGAGAGTAACATTGAAAGAAGTTTTGTAATCGGACTAGTAATTCCTGAGATTAGCGAGTTTAAGTAAACGAACTTTTCAGGCTTCTCCCGGCTACTGTGTTCCCTCCTTCGTATAATATGGGGTCCTTCAAGCGTAACGTGAAAAGACATTTACGCAGGCCGGCATGACAGCGGCGATCGCCGAGGGATGGCGTGTCTCTCGATGGTCGCCATTGTTTTTGGATTGTACTGTGCTCACCATCAGACACAGTGCAGTCACTTTGCTGTACTATAATAAAAAAAAGATTAATCATGATAAATAATTACTCATATTTTTCGGTTTTGCATGGTCAGTCGTCATAGCTTTGTTGCATTGCATTGTAAGAGAGGATTGATTTGCTTTAAGCTGTTAAAATTATTAATAAGGAAAATTATATTGTTAAACCATGATATTATAATAACAAGTGACGTGATAAGTAACAATAACAAGTTATTTCCCTGTTGACGCCATGTTGAAATGAGGGAAACAATTTTGTGTGGATAATAAATAAAGAATTAGATACGAATAAAATTAATAAAACGAAATGGACATTATATATGTAATGCATGTCCGTAAAAACTTTGAAGAGCTGGATTTCATAAAAGACCGGAGTAATCTAATATTAGGAACTGTGACAAATTGGTCGTCTCATGTTTTGAACTCAACAAAACCAGTAACAGTTTTCAGGATTCACAGCATAGTTCCAGGATAGTGTATTTAAGCGCCACGTCCAACAGATTTTGGTGTCAAAGGTACATTATAGAGTGGATCAATATGTGAATAATGGCGATGTCTGAAATTGACTCCTCACTGTGCATCCACTAAAAATAATTGCGACTTGCCGGTTCTTTTCGAGGACTGCGTTGTTTTCCGAATCGGTGGTAGTTTTGACATTCATCAGTGACTTTTCAGAGCCTAAATTGGATAAAGTATGTTTTATTTGATATAATTATGTCACTTATTTACACCAATCTATATCTATAATTATTTTTCTATCACAATCTTTAGTAGTTTCATCTCTCATCGAGCACAATTGGTTTTTCTATTAGTTTCTTTACTTATTATCCTTGTAAATGTAACCGTGAATAGAATGCACTTCTAAAGAATTTACATAATAGCTAATGACAGCGAAAACCCGACGTGACGGTACAAGCTTAGTTTTAATTGGAATTTTCTTGAAATTCCTCTGGAAAGTTTCGTAACCGGATCAATTTCCAATTCGGAGTATTCTGTTCACGTACGCTTAGCGATGTGCCCGTACTTGACGCCGTATATCGAGAAAATAATATGATAATATTTAATTGAAAATGTTTTTATTATATACTTGTTCTAAGTTATTCCTGACAGTAGTAGATTAAGAGGTATAAATAAAACCACTCGGAGTTGTAATTCCTAATTTCTTAAGCCTTCTTTATAAATTATACTTTATCACTTCTGAACTAACAGGGATTAAAACATTAATTTCATTGTAATAAAATTTCTATATGCATAGACGTAAAAACAAAAAACAATTAAGTAATTGAGTTTTTGGTTGGATTTTAGTCTATCATGTATTGGATTTTATATTTTATTCATAATCTTGTGTTATTTGACTCTTTATATTGTGTAAATTTGGTGGTGTTTTACGTAATGTAGTTAGTTTATTTTGCATAAGTGAAGTGAATGGAAAATAATACCACGGAGTATGAAATTCTGAGATGCCACAAAAACTCCCTGGAAGGCCCTAGCAAGGGATCCAACATCTTGTTAGAATATTGATTCACACGATGCTTAATATTGAATTGATCGCACGACGCTTGTGATATTATTGACTACGTGACAATGGGAGTAATAATCGGAAAGATTGATTGCCAAAAATAAATTAAAAAAAAATAATTACGTAAATTTACTTTTCCATCTTCTCTGTGACAATCGATATTGTTTCTGTTTAGTAAATTATAAACAATTTTTTTTTGTAGTCCAGTTAAGCTGTTAAGACCCTGCTAGGTCAATAGCGTAGTCAATTCGAAAAAAAAAGTTATTTTTTTCTTATCATTGATGACTATGAAGTGTTTATTTATACGTCTATTCATCATATTTCAAGATCCTCTTACACTCCATTTGTAGTTGTTGGCAAAAATCACTATATATCATAAAACAAAGTCTTCCGCCACGTCTGCCTGTCAGTTCTCAATAAACTCAAAAACTACTGAACGGATTTCCATACAGTTTTCAGCAGTAAATAAAGTGGATTTCAGAATACATCATATTTTAATTAATGTAAACAATCTATTATCTATACTTTAATATTATAAAGCTGCAGAGTTTGTTAACTTGGACGCCCTAATCTCAGGAACTATTATTAGGAGTAATATGGTTTTATTAAGAATCATCAATGAGGAATGTTTCAAAATCGGGATTTTATTCCTTTTGTAAGCTTTCGCTCGGTGAAAACGTTAGTCCAAATTAACTAATCCTCGCGGATGCGTAATGGGCAGAAAAAAAAAAATGGCAGCCTGTATATACTTCTTTTATACAAACTATATTGCTTTAAAGTTTTATTAAAATGTAGTTCAGTAGACTTTGTATTAAAGTGCAACATACATACATTCTACCAAATTTTGATGTTTATAATGTTGGTAGGGTTATTGACTCTTGTTAGGAGAAACAATATTTGTTTGTAACATTCATATACGTTATAGGGTCATCTTAAAGTGAATATAAAACGTAGGCAACAGCCAAGCCGAGGTGTGCCGTACACCCTTAAGCTGGTTGCCAAGGTAAAATCGGCTGAGTGCCTTAAGCGCTCGCCTTAGTAGTCCGGTGAAGCTGTTAAGACCTTGCTGGGTCAATAGCGTAGTCATTTCGAAAAAAAATGAATATAAAACCAGGAAAAAGGTTAGGTAAATATAATTTGGCAAGTTAAATTGTGAAATAAATTTGATATTGCATATTGTGATTAGTAGTGGTAGAGTCACGCTGAAGCTATTAAAGGTTTCAGCCTGAATGGGTCGGCTCGTTCGGGGTAGCACCACCCTCTCACAGAAAACCGACGTGAAGTAACAGTGCTTACATTGTTGCGTTTCGTTCAGGGAGACCCATCTCCCCTCCCCACCCTTCTCCTCTTCCTTCCCCTCCCCCTTTCTCACCATTACCACAAACACAGGCTGGCAACACACTTCCGATTCCTCTGGGGTTGCTAGTGTCTATGGACGGCGATGATCGCTTAACAACAGAGGACCCGCCTGTTAGTTTGCCTACTATATGACATAAAAAAAATCAAATTTAGTCATTTTAATCACATGAATACATTCTCATTTCTTTTGTAGTAGATTTTGGTAACATACATTATTATTGTCGTTAACGCGACTGAACCCGTTGACGACAGAAGCGAGGAGAGAGCGGAGGTCGGGGGTGAAGCTCAGGCGACGCGGGGAACGGACGGCTCGTGCATTCAGACTGCCGCCACGAAACCATGTACATTGTATTACTAATTCACAGTGATAAACATTAAATCAATGTAAACAAAATAAAAATAGTATCATTTCAACAATTGTGATCTATACATATAATAAAAAACGTAAATCTAACATTTCCGTACCTTTAAGGTTTTTGAAAAAAAGTTGTTGAAGTGCCTCCTCGTAAGTAACAAAAGACGTTTCAATTTTTCTTCAGAAATGTCTGTCTGTCTGTTTGTAAAAATACGCATCGATGTTAAAGTACTACGTTTATGATAAAATCTTTTAAAGACAATCATAAAGCATATTTTATAGTAACATTTAGTCTCCATTCATAAAAATCGGTTCCATTAATCAAAAGTCATGGTAACTTTAATAACGACGCGAATTCAATACGAGAGAAAAGTAGGTAGAATAAGTAATTGAACTTAATATATTCAGATGAATTTATTAATGACTGTTTTGTACATCAAGTTCCAAGAAGTCACTGGTAAAGCTAGTATACACTATAATGATTAATCAATGAGTCTCATTAGGTTACATTTCGATGACCTTACATAACATAGTCAACAATATCTCTAATTTAAATTTATACGACCCAACACCAAACTGTTTCATATAGTTGAAACAAAATTATACCGTATTCTAAAGTAACGGAACGAATAAATCATCAGCTCTTCTAGCTCCTGCAGCAATACCCAACCACGTTTCAGTACAGACCTGTTTGATATACTTAGCATATAAATGGAACCCATCTATACCACTAGCGAGACCAGGTAACTTGTAAGTATAAGAAAGAGGGACGCCCTTATAATGTGCGTAATCCTCAGACGCCCCAGCAGCTGCGAAGCCTATAACGGGGACCACGTTACCCACAACATATCTTGGGAAGTAGCTAATTGCTGCCGAATGAATAGCGTCAGCCATCGCAATACCAACGACGTGAAGAGTCAGTGCATTATTTCAGAGAGTTCCATCATGTCCCCAAGGGTATAAAATCATGCTTCCATAACTATGAATAGGCCAAGTACAAGGCCATGCAGTGCAGATGCTCATCGATAATATCACGGACAACTCTGGTTTCCACTTCAGAGAAGGGATGGCTACCCGGGAAAACGTCAGAGCATGGATCGCTGCTGGTACCGACAGTGTTCCAGAAGAAATCGTAGTTACGATTCCCGTCGACGCCTGGGTACATGAGGCCAAGTATGTGCTGATCGGTCGACCTGGTCTTGCGCCAAAAACGGGTCTGTAAATAATCATTAAATGTTAAATGTCATTATAGTAATTATTATTGAAACTTCAGAGTCCACAGGATGTAGATTAAAAATGTCCTCGCATCTTGGGCTTACAAATAAAATAAGGTTTATTTTTATTGCAATCTGCATTATAGTTCATAGTTTAATAATTAGGCCTTACCAATCGTTTATCTTGTTGTCCCTAGAAACGAGTTTCACTAATATATTAGTCTTGTCATTGTTGAAAAAGTTGTTCGTTTATGAATATTCAATTTGTATGATAAATTTATTTATACATTGACTTGCTAACCTAGCCACGCGTTGCTGTGGCTCTGTTATTATATATTGAATTAAAATTATGACAACGTCTTTGGTATTATGGGGATAATGAGTCTTACCTAAAAACTGTCGGGGTTGAGAACAGAATATTATATTAAAATCCGAAAAATTAAAACTTGGTGCCCTCTATGAACTACCTATAACAATTGCTCTTACAGTTTATACAACAAAGTAATTTAAAGCGCCATCTATTATAGACTGATGAACCTTACAATTAATAACAATGACAATCATTTAATTAGTAATTAAAAAATATTGAGACCATTAATTGAAATAATAATTGTAATATCTCTCAATTTGGACCAAATTATGCATAAATTCCAACTTTCATGAAGATCGCTTGAGTAGTTTTGGAGTTCATCTTGGACAAGCATCATGCCATTGTATTTTTATATACAAAGAAGTAGTTTCCTGTAAGAAAGTCAAAGATTGATACTCACAGAGGTATAACTGAATTTGTATCCATCAGGGTTGACAATTGGTAATAAGACCCAATCAAATCTTTCCAAGAGATCAGGGTCTGTGACATCTTCAACTAGCTTGTGAATAGCCCAAGTGACAGTGGGCGTGGAGATCCATTCCATGGCGTGAATGCCTCCGTCGATGAAGATGACGGGCTTGCTGTGATCCTCGAAGTTAGTGGTGGAGAACTTGACATACATGATCGGGCGTCCCTCGAAAGTGTTGGCAGGAGTAACCAAAGTGACCAGATTAGGATAGCGCCTTGCGACATCTTCTAAGTATTCATAGAACTGTAAGATAAAAAGTATAATAATTTAAATGTTACACGACAATGTTAACGAATATAGCCAGTATTAAATTTAAAAATGGGGATTGTGTCTAACCACTTCCAACTCTTGGTAGTTATCGTATGGTAAATGCTTCCCGCCGCTTCTCGTGAGGGTTTCATTTCTCAATTTGTCAATGAGTATGTGATTGTAGTCAAGTTGACTGAAAAAAAAAGAAATTAACTAAAATTCATATGATTATGTTTGTTCATTACAACCTTGAACATTAACTTCTAGTGTTTGCTATATAAATGGATTTTTGTCTAAGATTATTGCTATTTTTAAAGCTACGTGTTAGAAATTTTATTTAAAATACTGAAGAGTAAATTTGTGAAACGGCATGTTCAATGAATGTTCTTTAAATCAAGGGCGACTCCTGAAAATGGGAAGTAGTAGGCAGTTGCATCTAGCCACACTATTATTCGGTGTGATGAAAACCGGGAAGCCTGAATATCTTTATGAAAAACTAGCTTGAGTAAGAGATCAAAATAATCATAGAGCTAGAGCCACCAAGTATATGTTATGTATTCATCGGTATGCTACCATCTCATTTCGGAATAGTTTTAGGTTCGCTGTTACCAGATGTTTCTAAAGTTTTTATTAATATCGCAATGTTTGTAAATTAAAGGTTTTGCATCTAATTTGTGTTGTATAAATATTTTAGTTACCTACGCCTGCAATTGCTTCTGCAATATGTTAAAATTATTTTTTATGTATCTTACTACTTATATTTTATTCATTGCCTCTATAATTTTTACATTACTTTCTTTCTTTATATGTATTACATTTTATAACTTTAATTTATATTTTTTTATATATCGTGACTTGCGTTGGGCTCTAGCTAAAAATCAGCCTTAACTGTTTCTCATAACCAGTGTTGCCGTTTAAGAAATAAAAAAGTCTCCAGACGTTAATTAAAAAGTCGCTAGATTTTGAAAAATACGTAATTGAAAAATCCGCCAGAAGTCGCTAAGTGACAGCACATTTTTATCCACTTTTGTATATTTATATATTATGTTTTTTGGAATGTAACCCGTTTGGGTGGCTATAGGAGACGGGTGTAGTGACTTCCGATTGAGTTACTGCTCCTTCTGGTTGATGAAGGTCCTCACGATTGGGGTTATTCAATTAAAAGTGCAATTGTTAACTTGCGTAGTTTAATTTTAATATTCCCCGTGTCTACGACCTTTCGTGCGGGCCAGCGCGCAATAACTGACTTGCCGTTCATACATCGCGCCCTCATATAATTATTTGCTTACCATGCACTCTGCCTTGCATAGCTACATTGTGTCCCTACATCTTCTTTTTTAAATATTAGGAGGCAAACGAATAGGCGGGTCATCTGATGGTAAGTGAACACCGCCATTCACACACATCAAGCCATTTGTGAAACCAGTAATAGCTGTAGGTAGCGTGGTTCTACCACCTACATGTATGTATGTTATGTAATGCATTATGAATAAAGCATTTATTTCTTTCTTTCACTGCTATGTAACCATAACGTAAACTGACATTTCCGTTGGCCGAATAACGGAAATTCAGCTTTTCTACGTTTTTCCCAATATACATTAAAAAACATACTCTTTGACATCATTAGCGTGTATTCGGTACGCGATCTGCTGTTCCTTGAGGGTCCTGACGAAATCATCCTGATACTTTGGCTGGACGAGGACAACGCCTTCGCGGTCCACGATCAGATGACTGAGAACGTTCACTTTAAGAGTACCCACTATGGACCCGAAGATCTGGATCTGCTCAGGTGTTGATGGACCGACATAGTAAGACTTCCACCTGGCAATTGGAGAAATATCACTGACAAGTCTTTCATCACAAGTGGAATAGACGTACGTATACGCAGTAGACGTAGAAATATGTCTGATGTAATTGAACTCAATAGATAAAATGGAAATATTTGTTTTTAATATCAACATAATTTTTTTTACTAAATGGATATTATGAAAGTATGGTACTTATCATCATTATCATCCTGTAGGAAACCCACTGCACAGTCATAGATCTCTTCTTGAAAGAAGGTATGGGCACAATCACCATGCCTACCCATGATGTATTGGCGATTTCAAATTCTAAGGAATCCACAATTCTATATTTGCCACATACGACAATGTTTCCCTTCACCGATAGTCGATAGTGTTACCAATATAAATTAGTAAATGTACGCGAATTCCGAAAAATACGTTGGTGCATGCCGGGGTTTGATCCTGTGGACATCAGAATGATAATCTATCGGTCAAACCACTACGACCACCATGACTTACTTATAACACTCATGGCAAAAACAAATTAAAAAATATGTTCTCTGTCTGTAGTTTACAAATATAACATTAGTATACCTTATAAATACAATAAACTTAAGAATTAATGCGCAGTAATGCAACCGCCCTACGATTTTCTTTACTCCAATTTTTTAAAATTAAATTACACGAGGATAAAAGATAAAAGTCTAAAGTAAAAGTAGCCTAAATTACTTCTTACAACATCAGCTATATCCAGTGAATATCCCATCAAAGTCCAATTGTTTTGGAGATTATACGGAACAAATAGCTACATAAAAAAATAACTATTGGTCTTTTCCTGTCATATATTCTTTCATATACATTAAAGAAGCACTAGTATTTTTTTAGGTGGCAAATAATTGTTCAAAAATTAAATTAATAAATGTTTATTATTGTATGTGTGGACGTACTCGATATATTGTTCATGCTTAGCAAGAACCTGGCCCAGCAAACAGTAATATTAAATACCTCATCGTACTGCAGTTAGAGCAGTGCAAACTGATATGTTTTGAGAATTCATGTTTGTTTTTATCGATGATAAAATTTTAATCTCTCTTCATATGTTGCTGTACAAGTGTTATCTAAGAATTAATACCTATTATAAATAAATATATATATGCTCGTCGTTTTACGTATTTGATATTTCAGTACATGGACGTCTGAGCCTAGCTCGGTTCTTAAAAAAAGACAACTATTTTATTACGCTGGTGAACAACCAATTCATTCTCTGTAAAGATCAGTATCTAATGTAAAACGGCAAAAATCTCATTGCAGGCTGAAATATTAAAACTACTGCGATCAGCTTAATCTCGAAGTGTAAATAAAAACTTTATACATTGTGCGGGTAGCTCTTGGTTGGACAGAAGTTAGCAAAAAGACACTTATTAATTAATAATAATAATAATAATTCATGGGGCAGCTCAAGTAGTGTGCCAGATAATTGGTGCGCAACCACCGAATAAATCAAATATGAAAATACCTAGCTACAAAGTACCTAGATGGCAACAGAGAATCGAGCGTCGTATCGTCCAAGCTAGAGTCTTTATCGGCAAATTGATGAGCTTCAACTCGGGTAATCATAGACCGAGAGTTATGCGTTTTGTCACAAATGCGTTAAAGGTATCAAGTACTACTCCTGCATATGACACTGATGGACGAAGTGTGACGGAATGCATAGACATCCTCAAGCAAAAGATTTCCGCGTGGGGAAAGCGGATCCGACGATATAATGAAAGAGTTGAGAGGCACCGTCAGAACAACCTTTTCGTGAGCGATGAAAAGATGTTTTATAAGTATATGCAGCGAAAGTCGTCAGGTGCGTCCGTAGAACCAGAAAAAGAACATTTAGTCTCCTTCTGGAGAAACATCTGGTCTCACTCCATGCCACATCATGAAAGACCCTGGATGTCATTAGTTACACAAGCATGCACAGATGTCGTTTCTATGGACCCCATTATCATTACTGAGGACGACTTAAAACGGGCCATAAACAAAGCTCATAACTGGAAATCACCAGGTTATGATGGTCTTCATAACTATTGGTTAAAGGGGTTTACATCAAGTCATGCAACTCTGGCGCATCAATTTCAGATGGCTTTTGAGAGGTATGAATTACCAACTTTTATGACAACTGGAGTCACTCACTTGGTTCCTAAAGCCTCTAGTACCGCGAACCCTTCTGATTATCGCCCTATAACATGCCTTTCAACTACTTATAAAATACTGATGTCCGTTTTGAAAGTAAAACTAAACACTCATATAGTTAATAATCATGTTATGTCTCCATCGCAAAACGGATGCCGTGAAGGAAGTCGGGGAACTAAGGAGTTACTAATAATTGACACTGTCATAGGCCAACTCATTAAACGTAGGCGACGTAATTTTTCTGCAGCCTTGATTGACTATAAAAAAGCGTTTGACTCGGTCCCTCATTCATGGCTGCTGAGAGTCCTTGAATTGTACAAAGTCGATGAAGCATTAAGACGTTTCCTTGCAGTCTGCATGGGGCAATGGAGTACAATGCTTTGTCTGTCCGGGCGGATTATATCAGAAGCGAGTGATCGAATATTAATTAAAAGGGGAATATTGCAGGATGATTGTCTGAGCCCACTCTGGTTTTGTCTGGCCTTGAATCCTCTTAGTACACTACTGGAGAAAGCGGGTATAGGTTTCCAGTTTCAGAGAGGAGGTCATTGTATGTCCCATCTTCTCTACATGGATGACTTAAAATTGTTAGCTCCAAATTCAATACAGCTGGAAAAGTTATTACAAATCACTCGTGATTTTAGTGAATCTATTAACATGGAGCTGGGAGTTGACAAGTGTGCGAAGCTTCATGTGGAGAGGGGGAAAGTTGTGCAAAGCGATCACACTAACTATAATAATATAGATATAAGAACCCTAACTGAATTTGAAACTTATCGGTATCTGGGCATAGCGCAAAATATAGGTGTAATGGGGGCAGATGTAAAACAGGCAGTCACTGAGAAATTTTTTGAGTGTCTTACAACAATCCTAAAAAGTTACTTATCTGGTGCGAACAAAATTCGTGCATACAACAACTGGGTCATGCCAGTTCTAACATATACATTTGGATTGCTCAAATGGACCCAAACCGAACTAGACGCTCTAGATAGAAAAGTCCGCACGACAATGACAACATATAGAATGCACCATCCAAGATCATCGCTGATGAGGCTGTATATCCAGCGCAAGCGTGGAGGGCGTGGCCTTCTTAACGCTAAAACGATACATAATCGTGAAATTTGCAACCTCAGAAGCTTCTTTTGTTCGATGACTGAGAGCCCAATTCATTCAGAGGTTATTAAATGGGACAACGGACTCTCTCCCCTATCTTTGGCCGCTGAGCAATGGAACGCACCGTCCGTATTGACCGCTTGCGATCGTGAGCCCGTATGGAAAATGAAAGAGTTGCACGGATGCTTTTTCAAGGCTTTACATGAGCAGCACATCGATGAAAGAGCCTCCGTACACTGGCTGCGCTTCGGAGATCTGTATGGCGAAACTGAAGGATTTATATGTGCAATACAGGATCAAGTTATTAAAACTAATAACTACCGTAAATATATTCTGAAGGATGGTACCATTGATATTTGCCGCCTGTGCCACCACCCGGGAGAAACCCTTAGGCATATAACATCTGGCTGTTCGATGCTTGCCAATACTGAGTATCTACACAGACATAACCAGGCAGCTAAAATATTACACCAGGAACTGGCTTTGAAGTACGGACTCATAGAACGCAGATTACCATACTATCAGTACGCTCCAGAATCTGTGCTTGAAAATGACCGTGCACTGCTTTACTGGGACCGAAGCATCATCACTGATAGAACCATTGCAGCAAATAAACCCGACATAGTATTAATGGATCGCACGCAATCAAAGGTATTTCTCGTTGATGTCAGTATCCCCTTTGATGAAAACCTCGTCAAAGCCGAAGCAGATAAACAAACGAAATAGCTTGATCTGGCTCACGAGGTTACGGAGATGTGGAGAGTGGCATCTACGGAAATAGTCCCAGTAATAATATCCGTTAACGGGTTGATCCCAGTTCATCTTGATAAACATCTGAGAAGACTGGGATTACGAGGAAGACCAACAATGGCAAATCTCCAACGTGCCATCCTGCTCAATAATGCTAGGATTGTTCGACGGTTTCTCTCCGTGGAACATTTAACTCCAGCCGATTGGCCACTTCTGCTGGAGTTAACTCCTGCTGCTTAGTAAAAGCCGAATGCAGAGATGTTTAAAATAATAATAAATTTATTTATTTGACCTCACAATTACATTCTTAAAAGTAAACAACATTGTTAATGAACAAGAGAAAAAGTATACATTAATAGAGCAGTAAATTCATTTAAAAATTTGTTTGCTACATCAATTGTCCGAGCATTAGCAAGTAAAAACATATTTATATGCCAGTATATAACTATAAAGCCCTATAGTTCTACGATGTCTTCCGTCACGTTTTTATTCTTCTAATCAGTATTCTCTTTATTTTCTTCTATTGAAAATATAGAAAATAAGAAATGTATTAATATATTATGGAAAAAAAATATTATTATAGTTTGTAAGTTGACATTGTAACTGCATGTAAATGAGAAATAATAAAAGGCTTGTTTATTTATTTAATTAGTATTCTCGTTGTGCATAATTTCCATAGGTCAAACGTAGTGTCGCACACTGCCTCAAATCTTGTAGACGTCGTCCATCATTTTCTGCGTCCACACGTCATGATGCTTGTTCTCGTGAAGCATCAATTTTATAAGATATTTCTGCTCGTACAACCTTAGTCAACTTTTGCAAGCATCTTACTTTAACAGAACCTGTGGGACGAGCAGAAACCTGATTGTTCTCAAAGGCGGTTATGAAAGTTAAAACTACCACTAGTTCAGACAATCAATCCATCTATCGAGAAGAACCGACAAACTCGTTCTTGTTTATCTATTTAACATATGAACATTTGAAATACATTATACGCTACAATCATTTTTTGTAAATGCACAGAGAGGAGTCAATTCTAAGCATCACATGGTTCACATATTGATACCTTCTATAATTTTGGCACTAAAATCCGCTTGACAAGGCGTTTAAAAAAAAGATAAAAAATAAATAATGTATTTATTTACATAACCAGTTTTATATAGAGTTTACATAAAATTACAGCGTATTTTAAGGTAACGGGACAAATAATTCACCAGCTCTTCTGGCTCCTACCACGATACCCAACCACGTCTCAATGCAGACTTGTTGAATATACCTCGGATCTAAGTGGAATCCATTCATACCACTAGCGAGACCAGGTAACTCGTAAGTATAAGAAAGGGGAACGCCTCTAAGATGAGCGAAGTCCTCAGATGCTCCAGCAGCTGGGTAACCGATCACCAGAACAGAATTACCAACAACGTATCTTGGGAAGTAACTAATCGCTACCGAATGGATGGCATCAGCCATTGCGATACCAACGATGTGGAGAGCCAAAGCGTTATTAGATAGAGATCCGTCATGACCCCAAGGGTATAAAATCATGCTGCCGTAGCTGTGCATGGTCAAATACAAGGCCATACGGTGCAAATGTTCGTCTATAATATCACGGACAACCCTGGTTTCGATTTCGGAGAAGGCGCGGCTACCGGCGAAAGTGTCAGCGCACGGATTGCTGCTAGTGCCGACGGTGTTCCAGAAGAAGTCGTAGTTACGATTGCCGTCGACGCCAGGGCAGATGTTGCCGAGTATGTGCTGGTCTGTTGATCTGGTCTTGCGCCAGAAACGGGTCTGTAGATATAGAGATATTGTTAAAAGTAGCTCCTATTTTTAATTATTTTTGTTTAATCGTATAGCTAGTTAGAGTATTCATCTTTTATTATCGTAGATTGATTACTCTATCTTTCGTTGCAAGGTTCAATTAATGTGGAACAGTACAGGGCCAAAAAATTAGTAGCATCAGCAATTGTCTCTTAAATTCGAAGGGTCTTTATAGGACTAATTACAAAAAAGTTAATATCCTAAGTTTATTATAAATAAGCTACTGTTCATCTTAGTTTTAATATGTATCAATCATGTAGGGACTATCTGTTTGTATCTTGTCATAGTAACTAAGATACATCGGTCTTTAAAACATTGATTGATATGTGAAAGATGAATTTATGTATACAATTATAGATCTATATACAGGCTGAAAGTTTAGACAGTAGCAATATTTATGATCAGTTAAATAAAGTGCTTAATAATTGACCTAATTATCCAGAAAAATACGAAAATCATAAACAATCGTCTTCTACGCGTCTATGTTAAAGCACAGTGTCAATGACCATCGGGTGATTTCCGTTTCACTTGAAGGTGGTAACGGCATGCACAAAACAAAAGGGTTTATTGCCTGTTTTATTATCGAAGGTTATTAACTCCGGGTGACCGCTTACAGCTTCCGGCCCCAGTCATTATGTTTATACTTTTAAAAGTGTTAGAAGAAACTTGAACTTAGGTTCTCTTTGTTGTTTATTAGTATTTGTTTAGATATTATTATTTTATACGTTAAACGCGACCATGAACTACCATATTTTAGAAAACTTAAAAAAATAGTAGCAGAAATTTATAGAAAAATCAAAGTTTGATACTAACTGTGGTGAAACTGAATTTGTAGCCATCGGGGTTGACAACAGGCAATAAGATCCAGTCGAATTTTTCCAAAAGGTCAGGTTCTGTCACATCCTCCACTAATTTGTGAATAGCCCAAGTAACAGTGGGCGGAGAGATCCATTCCCTGGAGTGAATGCCTCCATCGATAAAGATGACCGGCTTGCTGTGGTCCTCGAAGTTAGTGGTGGATATTTTAAGGTATTTGATGGGACGTCTTTCGAAGGAGTTGGCAGGAGTAACTAAGGTCACCAGATTAGGATAGCGCCTTGCGATGTCTTCTAAGTAGGCATCGATCTGTCCAAAAACAACGGGTATAACTGTTAATGCAATTACCAAATTTTATTAAATTAAGAAACTGTTTACTTGTAGATTTGCATCTAATAAATATTTCATATGCAAATATGACTTACGAAACAAGAAAAAAGGAGAAAATTAAGCTTCTTTGGTTTATACGTACTAAATCTTCTATCTTTACTATAATAAAACTGTAACAAGGTCAAATCTGTACATTATATTATTTTTTAATATTATAATCGGGGTAAACTTTGATATTATCGATGTAGAAGTACAAAATAATATTTTTACAATTTTTGTCTGTCTGTCTGTTCCTATGAACACCTATTACTCTAAAAGTACTGATCTAATTTTGGCGAAACTTGACACAGTGATATTACAAGGCTACATCCAGTATACTTTTTGTCCCATAAAACCCAAAGGGTTCTCTAGGATAACGGACGAAAAACAAACATTTGTATATAATGAAATTTTTAATGAACTTTGGTATTTTTTTCTTTGTATAGCAGATAGGTTAGCTCAAAATTTAAGCTTTATTCTATTTCTCTATGCTATATAAAAAAAAGAACAAAAGAGAAACATTGTTGGGTTCCGAACCGTTGTTGACTTCGTTGTCGTCGATCAGTATAAAGTCTAGCATATTACAACTGAGCTACGGCTACATGACGTTTGTATGCGTAATTATCCACCACATATGAAATGCTGACAAAGAATATGTGTAAACAAAACTGTACTTAATATGTAACAGGTTTTAGGCTTATTATAGAAAATATGTCTCAGATATCAACTGGGTATAAGTTTGAGTCCGTCCCTGTATAGTTTAGATTTACAATTGGAAAGGGTAGATGTCGCAGCAATCGGACTTATTAAGATTTTTCGTGTTTAAAAATACAGTTGAAATCGGTAACAATCGATCTGACGTAGACGAAGCTGCACGGGTCAGCTAGTTATATATATGACAATGCTCATAAACAGTACACTATAGAGAGTGCCGTATTATAATTACTTGACTGTACATTTACTAATTTTGGTAGACTAATTAACCCTGAAAGATACCTATACATATACACATCCACCTTATCTTTAATGCGTAACGAAAATGTTTCCCTATCAATCCATAAGAAGTTCCACTTGAAAAGAAAGACTTAAAATCAAAAATACTTTATTCCAGCTCTAATTCAGGCGCTTCTGAACGTTAAAACTACTAACAATTTGGAAAACAAACCAGTCATCGAGTAGAACCGGCAAAACGAATAGATGGGTCACCTCATGTTAAGTGATCATCATCGTCCATAGACACTTGCAACACCAGAGGAGTCGCAAGTGCATTACCAGCCTGTGTTGGGAAGGGGGATAGGGAGGGAAGGGGAGGGTAGGTGGGTCTCCGTCGCTCTCACTGACCAAATGAAATGCAACAGTGCAAGCACTGTTATTTCACTTCGGTTTTCTGTGAGAGGGTGGAACTACCCCGGACGAGCCAACCCATTCATGATGAAACCGGTAATAGCTTCATTTTGGCTCTACCAACTACAAAATAAATATATTCTTCTAATATATAAAATTCTCGTGTCGCGGTGTTTGTGGTTAAACTCCTCCGAAACGGCTTTCCCGATTCTCATGAAATATTGTGTGCATATTGGGTAGGTCTGAGAATCGGACAACATCTATTTTTCATCCCCCTAAATGTTAAGGGTAATCCACCCCTTAATTTTTTTTTCAACTTTAGAAAAAAAAAATATGATACAGCATTAGTAAATACATATAACCCTGAATTTTCAACCCTTTACAATCAACCCCTATCTTAGCATTGCGATTTGAAACTGGTAATAACTGATTTGGTGCAAACGAAGTTGCACGGGCAAGCTATATATAAAGTACATTGCACGATACGATGCACATAGCTGTAGTCCGGTGAAGCTGTTAAGACCTTGCTGGGTCAATAGCGTAGACATTTCGAAAAAAAAAAAAAGATGCACATAGAGGTGTTACATCCAGACATCACCATCGTCTACATATTGATCCACTCTATAGCCTATAGACACCCAAATCAGCTTGACATGGCGCTTAAACTTACAGTCCGGCAAATCGGTAGTATGCTTTGCAACTTGAGCCACAGTTTACATTAAGATGAGAATTGTCACTAACCGCTTCCAATTCCTGATAGTTATCGTATGGCAACTGCTTTCCACCGTTTTTCGCAAAGGTTTGGTTTCTCCGTTCCTCGATGAGCATGTCATCGTAGTCAAGTTGACTGCAAAGTTAGTTAAACATATTAAATTTAAATAAAAATTATAAACCGAAAACTCTATTCAATTTATACCATAAAAGGGCACTATGAACATCAAAGCTATAACCGCTTCGGACAAATAATCCAGTCCTCGAGAAAAACCGACAAGAAACTCGATTCAGTTTATGTGTTATATGATACATATTTTTACAAACACAGAGGGATTGGCGTCATTTTCAAATGTCATCATTGTTCAAGTGTTGCACCCTCACTGGATACTCACTATTCGTGGATTAATCTAAAGATGACCATAAGGGATCAAAATAAACCGCCCTAAAGGCAATAACATCATTAAAAAATCCTTCCTAAAATAGTTAATGGTAATAGTAAATGAAATTATAAAAATAATTGAATAAATATATAAAATAATAATTAAAAATAATAAAAACAAAAAGTATCCGGCAAATCGGTAATGTGGATTGGATTTCTAAAAAACTGTCGATGAACCTAAAATATAGAATGACCAATTTATTATTATTAATATTATTTAAAATATGTTTGTCTTTTACTAAATCCTAATTTCCTACGCTGCACAAAATATTTTTGCTAGATTCTACGCGAACAAAGTTGCACGTATAATACACGTGTAGTAAATTTGTTCCGAGGTGTGCCGTGCACCCTTGAGCTGGTTGCTAAAATAAAATCGGCTGAGTGCCTTAAGCGCTCGCCTTAGTAGTCCAGTGAAGCTGTTAAGACTTTGCTGGGTCAATAGCGTAGGCATTTCGAAAAAAAAAAAAATTGTAAGATGCGTTTAAAACCTACGCGATATCAAAATTAGATTTAAATTTGAATAACTGCTCTAATTTCTTTATGATTGACGAGTATCACTTTTAAAAATCAATATTTAATGTACGATTATGCTATCATCTAAACACAGCTTCAATTATTTATTGACTTAATTTTTATAACAGTAATAAACAGCTCATATGAAGTAATACATGTCACCATATCATTTTCAAGCGTTCCAGCTGAATCAATTTTATGAAGTTATACTTTATCTGTTTTTAAGATAAAACTCTCCATGAATTCAACAATCATATTTATCTAAAAAGCATTAAGTTAATAATATAATGAATACGTCATTTTATTATAGATTAAAGATAATCGTTGGATTACATACGTATTGATAGATTATTTTATTACATGTTTTCATTTGAAGATTAAAGTTTAAAAGCTAAGCCTTTTTAGGTATAAAAACTGCAGTAAGATAGCTAATTTCTACAAAAAATATTAGTTGAAAAACAATATCAGGATAAAGTTTGCTTAAGGAATGGCGCTTGAAGAAGCGTTTTAAGAAAATTAAACTTCTCTACGTCTTCTTACAATTATATTTTAATATCATTGTCTACTTACATTTTTTCGTCCATCTGTCGCAAGTCGCATTACAGCCGACCGCACAGTAAGGGTTAAGTGGATGGCGCTCAGCAGAGTAGCCAAGACCAGTATGGCGGAACCCATGGCTCAATTCAAAATGAATGAATTATTGAAATAAACATTGTACTCAATTTTAACATGCGTTTACCATCTGTACGATTGTATTTATTATGTATTGCGTATTTTAATACATTGATTAATATTGACTTAATAATTGGAAAAGGGGAATGATAGTGCGAAATCAATCGTAGACAAGATATCCAACTAAAATTTATTTAATTTCAATCTGCCTAATAAAGTACAAAATACGAAATAGATACAATCAATCAGATGACAGACGTTTGTTAAAAAGTGAGCATAATATTCATGTAAATCATTGAATCATTTTGAATTAAGTCATGGAGGCAGTTATATTGGCCTTGGCTGCTGTCAAACCTCTTTTACTTTACTCCTACTCTGCGGCCGGCTGTAATGCGACACGCAATAGACGGCCGAAAAAATATTAAGCGATAAAAAATCCCTTTAACAAACTTACATTCGCATTTATTTATTTATCTATTTACACTTTTTGCGTTAATACGCAATGACGGACTTAATGCCGAAGGCATTCTCTGCCAGTTAACCATTAGGTGATGCAGAGATAAAAGTTGGTAGGTGTTAATGGTGAGGTTTATAATACTAATGATAAAGCCTAGTGGAATTAAAACGGGTAAAGTCACAGGCGGTACCTAGTATCAGTGAAATAACTAGATGTACGAATAAGAAATCTTACGCTTTGACATCATTAGCGTGTACTCTGTACGCGATCTGTTGTTCCTCGAGGGTTCTGATGAAGTCTTCCTGATACTCTGGCTGGACGAGCACAACACCCTCACGGCCCAGGATCGGATGGCTGAGGATGTCCACTTCGAGAGGACCCACTATGGAGCCGAAGATCTGGATCTGCTCAGGTGTTGATGGTCCGACATAGTAAGACTTCCATCTGGTGATTAGAGAAGTTTATGTCACTGGTTTAAGTCATAGTCGTTTGGAACTAGTGTCTTGACCAGTGGATCAGATGTTCACAGGTTCGAACCGTGGCATGTACCAACAATTTTGCGGAATTCGCGTCCAGCTACTTACTTAAATTAGTAACAGTATCGACTGCCGGTAAAGGAAAACATTGTAAGAAAACCTGAACCTGAGAAATGTACTTGTAGTACTACTGTATGTGGGGAAAAATATAGACCTGTGGATTTGCCAAAATTTGAAATTACCAATACGTCATGGGCTGGTGTGGTGATTATGCCCATACTTTCCATCGAGTAGAGGCCTATGGCCCTGCGGTGGATCTCTTACAGGTAGATAATGCTGTCACTGCTTTGGTAAGCCTTTTATCACAGGTAAAATAGATATTCGAAGTAATTTACGTCTCTGAATAAAATTTAAGTGTTTTTGTTCGACATAGACGAGCAGCTGAACCGATTTTGACGAGACTTTTACAAAGGAATAGAGAATTTTTCAACTTATTATATAGGTTATATAACATCACGCTGCCTAATAGAGGTTAAGTAGTACTTACATAATTGAAAACATAAAAGACAACTCACGAATCATTTAGAGCAAAATATGTAATTTTTATGGAATCACAGCATCAACTAATATATATTTGTATTATAAGCCAAGTAATTTATCAAGTGCCTATTTATACTGCCCCGGAAATATGAATAATGACAAATAACATTAAACTACGTAGGTAAGAGTTATTTAAATTTCTATATTTATCATATTCAGTGTCATATGTTATTAGTTTATTGTTGATCTTGATTGTGGGCTGGATTGTTTACGTTACGTTTGAACTATAATTACAATTAATGATAGAAATAAATAAGCCATAGATAATTCATATTCTAAATATTAAGTTAGGTGGCCTTTTTAACTTGCTTGGTTATTGTTTAAATCGCCAGTGTTACAGCCTATAAATATTTCGAAAAAATACATACCGATACAGTTTAAATGACAATACATTTTCCATTTATTTAACATGTGGGTTATTCAAGTTCTAGATACTACTTCTTATCTTGTTTCTTTTATTGAATTACTTATTAAATCGTATGGTATCGAAAAGTATCGTCATTTACGCACGGTTAAATGGTATCGGATATTTTTTCGTAAGTGTTTTTAAGATATAAACTTAAACTAAAAAGGCAACCTGGTAAATAACGGACACCGTAATATAAATAAACTTAAAAAAAAAATAACACCATGAAGAAGTTAAGATAAGAAGTAATTACGCAGCCCGAGTTGACTTATCATTTATTATTCTTGACTTATCATTCATCATTCTTATTCCCCGGGGTGGTGTAAATAGTATCCTAGTTAATCGTTTGAACCAGAATATTTGTGTTGTAAAAAATATAACTGTAATTTATTCTATTCAGATTATCATAGAATTATATTGCAATAATTAATTTTAAAATTTGATTTAAGACCGTATCAGAACTTAACAAAATCAACCTCGCAGATATTATGTACTTTACTATTTTTAAATCGACTAGAAACGGGGTCTGTGCAATCGATTCATGCAAAAATTTAGGTCTAAAAGAACGATTCTTCTAAAACTGGACGTTAATTTTTTTATCAGTTTGAGCTTATTTAATGCTATAAATTCGTAATCGTATGATTCTTTTTTATATATATTATTATATATATTATTATATATATTAATCACTAATTTATAGTGTCAGAGATCGATTCAGTGATCGATTTGATGTTTAAAATAATCTATTTTTTATCTCTAAAAATCGTTTATCTCAGATCGCCATCCCTATTCTAGGCTGACGAATTATCACTCGTCTTATAATAAAAGCAATACATGTTTATTATTGTATCTGTGGACATACCCGATATATTGTTCATGCTTAGCAAACACGTAACCCAGTAAACACAGAAATATTAAAGACCTCATTTTACTAAGAGTTTGGGCAACCCGAAGGCGACGTGTTGGAATTTATAATTTTTCTTTATCTGTGATAAAGTTTTATCTGGGTTTATAATTTGTAGTACAAGTTTTATCTATGAATTATTGCCCGTCTATGGATAAATATATGTATACGATTGTTGTTTTGTCAATCTGATGTAATATAGGAGGTGACAGTGTTTTTATTTAGCGCTTCGAATGAGTACTTATTTATTCTTAACTAGACGTCCCTGCGAATTCGTCCTTTTGGAAACTTATGTGAATAAATGCGATTAATAAAGTCATCCGATGTATTAAGTCCATTTAATTATCTTTTTTTTTCGTACTTACGTCGCGTCGTCATTAAAATTGCAATATCCTTTGATAGAGTGAACTGATTTTAATGAAACAAAGACTAAGGTATTCTCGATGATATATATTATGATTTCCTTTGTGAGGTTTAGGTGTGTGTATTAATATTAAGTAACCACATATTATAACAAAAATAAATCCATAAAATTACATTAGATAGACATTTAAAGTTCAATTCACATACAGATAGAGTGCGAAACAAAGCCGCTATGGTCTTGGGTCGCCTCCATCCGTTGCTTTGTCATAAGAGTAAGATGTCCCTCAGACACAAGCTCACTTTGCATAAGACGTGTATCCGTCCCGTAATGACATATAGCTGCCCCGTTTTTGCGCATATGTCCAAAGATAACTTTGATAAGCTGCAGGTTCTCCAAAATCGTGTTTTACGTAAAGTGGCCGGTGCCCCGTGGTATATCCGGAGAGTCGATCTCCATAGAGACCTAGAAATCTTTTCTATCTGGGCGTACGTAAAATAACTTACGATTAGTTATTTTGAAAAAGCCGCGAATCATCCCAGTCCTTTAGTGGTATCCGCCGCAAACTATGAACCCGTACCCAATTTGCGCGTTATAAAAGACGTCTGCGACACATTTTTACCGACCCTCCTGATTCAATCACGTCAGCGAACAATCAGTACCAGCCTGTCCCTCGAAACAGAGCGTGCTCACGCTCACGCTCGCGTAACCTTCACCCGATTAGGCCTCCCACGGCAACGGCTCAAGCCTAAGTTCAATCCCTCGGTAGGGAGCCCTTGAGTGCGTTGCTTGCGCGATACGGTGACACACAAATATACATCACCGCTACAACACTACACGATTACCCCCGCACACGTGCACGCCTACACGCTTACAAATGAAAGTGGAAGGGTTTACTTTTTTTCCCTTATCAAACTGAAAAAGTCTCAATTTTCCGATAATAAATATATGGAGGAGTTGATGAGGCGTGTATGCTTGGTATACATATACGTTTCAACAACTCATACATATATGAATAGTTAGCTAGGTTAGCTAAGATAGGTCGCGATTTTGCATGCAACAGGCAACAGCCAAGCCGAGGTGTGCCGTGCACCCTTGAGCTGGTTGCCAAAATAAAATCGGCTGAGTGCCATAAGCGCTCGCCTTAGTGGTCCGGTGAAGCTGTTAAGACCTTGCTGGGTCAATAGTGTAGTCATTTCGAAAAAAAAAAATCCATAAAACTGTACAATAGTTGGAGTCTATATATAAAGCGAGTGGATCCGCAGTAAAGAGATTGCTTGAAAGAATTAAATGACGTTGTATTAACATGTGAAAGATAAGATCTATTTCATGTAAATCTATAATTAATCAAGCTAAATAAAAGACTGTTCACATATAGCTAATTTCCGATAAATTTACTCGAAATAAGAATCTTTGAGTTGTATATTGAAAAAAAATCGGGAAATATTCGCTTATATTTTGTAAAAACTACATAAATCATACCGTAGTCCGGTGAAGCTGTTAAGAGATTGCGAGGGAAATAGCGTAGTCAGTTCGAGAAAAAAAAGACAGTAATTTCACAATTGATAGAGTGAGCGCTTTTTGTAACCGAGTTTTAGATAATAGCGGATTTTCTTTCCAATCTTATAAATCGTTTCACTCAAACTGCATCCATTTTGAGATATGGATACCAAAGGCGTAATATTTCTAAGTTATTACAAAAAAATATTCAGTGCCCAAAACTGTATTTGGTACAAACACATAATACTATATTAACTTTCTTCATCATGAAGATCATATGGTCCGATAAAGTGCGAAATACTGAAGTTTTGCGACTTGCCAGTGTTGGTGGCATTGATACTTATTTAATGCGCCGACAGCTTCGGTGATGCGGTCACGTATCTCATATGGTAGAGGAAAGAGTGGCAAAGCGCATCTTCTATTCTGGAGGAGGGCAAGCGGATTGAGGACGGCCCTCTCCGCCGGTACAAAGATGTCCAAAAGCGACACATGAAGAAATGCAACATAGAACCTTCTCATTGGGAATGTTTGGGAGCACAGCGGTCGGAATAGCGTAGGATGGTGAACATCTAAGTATGCAAGTTCGAGTTTTGACCAAACCCTCCTGCTGCCATAACTTATCATTATGAGAACGGCGTATTCACGTGCCCTCATTGTGCACGGAGTTTCGCAGCGAAGATAGGCTACATAAGCCATCGTCGAGCGCATCAGTGCCATTTCTCTGATTATGCGTTAAAGTGGTCGCCATGATCGACATCGGTTGGAACAATCATCACTATTCACTTTAGTATTTATACACGATAATGCACTGGAACTGTTGGTGGAAAATACACATATTTATAGAAACGAAATCTGATTGAAGAGCTCTCTCTAATGTGCGCAAGAGTTACTTATAGGTTTGATCCGGTAACTGTACTTGAAAGCCAATTATCTAGATTTATTATATTACCCATACATGGCCACATCATTTAATAAAATCTAGGAGCAAAAAATAGTATAAATTCTATCTCGAAACTTGTGTAAATATGATAATAGATCTTTACCTATGAAATTGCCGTTCTGCAGTACTGGCCATTTCAAATCAAAATATTTTTTGTTTGGCTAAGAATTCTAATTTCAAATTAATTTTATTTTAAAAATATGGAATTCTTTTTCCAAAAGTAGTCATTTGTTTATTAATTAATGTTACATTTTCATCGCATTTCAATCTTTTTTGTCATCATGGATACGTTAAAAATTCAAGTAATTTTGGAATACGAGTATCATCGTGGCAGCAACGCGGCACAAGCGGCACGCAACATCAACGACATTTACTGAGCTAACACTACAAACCAACGCACAACCCGTTATTGGTTTGCTCGCTTCCATTCTAGTAATTTCGACCTGAAAAATGAACCTCGCGGGCGTCCGAAGGCTTTGGTCGACAATAACGAATTAAAGGCGATTGTGGAAGCTGATGATACACAATCTACGGCTGAATTAGCAGCAGCTTTCGACGTTAGCGTCAAAATAAGATTGGTCCATTTGCGTCAAATTGGCAAGGTTAAAAAGCATAACAAATGGGTGCCCCACTAACTCAATGATCGCCTGCGCGAAGTACGCGTCGAGACGTGCCTTGCACTACTTAACAGACAAACAAATGAAGTAATTTTGAACCGCATTGTTACCTCCGATGAAAAATGGATTCTGCTTGATAACCGCAAGTGCTCAGCAAGTTGGTTGGATCCTGGTTCAGCACCTAAACAATGCCCGAAACAAAAACTTACCTAGAAAAGTGATGGTCACTGTTTGGTGGTCTAGCGCCGGTGTGATTCATCACAGCTTCTTACCAAACGGGGTGAGCATTGCTGCAGATGTGTACTTTGAAGAACTGAACACAATGATGAAGAAGCTGGCACATCTCCAACCATCATTGGTCAATCGCTAGTCTCCGCTGCTCCTGCGCGATAACGCGCGACCTCATACTGCACAGCAGACGGTTTCCAATTTGCAAGAACTGGGGTTGGAAGTTCTCCGTCATCCGCACTACTCACCAGACCTTGCGCCTACAGACTACAACTTTTTCCAGAATTTGGATAACTCCTTGGCGGGAAAAAAATTCAATACCTGAGAGGCAGTACAAAAAGCATTTGAAGAATTTGTTGTCTCCTGTCCAGATGATGCATTGATTGCATGTGTGATTACTTCAGTTAATACAAATAAAAAATACATGAAAAAAATTCGTTTAATTTTTTTCATACAAAACGGCAATTTCATAGGTAAAGACCTAATATTAGTGGACGTTACTTTACATTTCCGTCTGGGATTGATTAACTGCAGCCACGTATCACTGTAACAGAAAACGTTTGATTTTGAAAGTGACGTATACTTTAAAAAGTGACTTTTGAAAGTAGTTATAGTGAAATAGAGATATTAGTAAGAACGACAAAAAGTATAAAGAAACGTTGTTTGTTGGGTGACGGTTGAACCCGACGTTAGTGGTTGGTTGAACTTCCGGCGGTTGATATTCATTTTTGACGTAACACACTTAGTCTTAGCTTAAAACCATACAACCGAAATATACTGATTTAATTTTTAAAGGTGTTTCTCTGCGGAATCCTATATTTAAATATTAGAGTGGACAATAAAATATAAAAGGTATATACCCTTATATATTTTTGTTGTGTTATTTTAATCTAAAGCTACCGTTGATTGTGTTGGTTTAAAATGAATATCAACCGACATGTGTTCAACCAACCGCTGACGTCGGGTTCAACTAATCGCTGACGTCGGGTTCAACTAATCGCTGACGTCGGGTTCAACTAATCGCTGACGTCGAGTTCAACTAATCGCTGACGTCGGGTTCAACTAATCGCTGACGTCGGGTTCAACTAATCGCTGACGTCGGGTTCAACTGTCCTCTAAAATTTAAATTGACAAAACTTTAATAACATGTATTAAAAAGTTATCGTAGTGTTTTTTTAGATAACAAATATGTGTCGGCGTAGTATGTTAATTAAATATTGATTGTGTTCCTTTCAGTAGTTTTAAAGTGATACCCGCACATCGGCTCAACTCTGTTACCTTATTTGAAGAAAAGATATATGCTATACTTGTTTTAATTTATTCTTGTAGCGTTATATTCATATCAAAAGAAAAAAAAACTGTTCAAAAATTTGCATGTAAAATGTAACTAGACTTTAATAAATAGAAAATCTAATCAGTGTACGTACTTTTCAATATTAATAATTAATCTTTATGTATTATTCATAATAAGCATGGGTACTTAATTTTACAGATAAATAGAAGTAGAGGTAGCATATTGAATCGTATAAGTAGAAACAGGAAATCCCAAGTAGGTAGTAAACTGTAAAAACATTGATGTATATATCTATACTAATATATAAAGCTGAAGAGTTTGTTTGTTTGTATGGTTTTCCGAGGATTTATCGAGGATGGCTATAGGCTACATATCATCACGTTAAAACCAATAACAGCGAAGTACTAATGAAGAATGTTTGAAAATCGGCCTATTTTGAGAGCTTCCTGCGTGTTACCGTCGTATATACGTTGCCATGGTAACGTGATAACATTCTCTGGCAAATATTTTCAGGGTTTATTTTGTGTTCATATTCAAAAAGTTTATTCTACGTTAGTTTTGTTTCCAATTTTTGATTATACGTGGTCCGTACTTATTTTGTGTTGCTATTCAAAAAGTTTAGTAGTAATAATATTCGTCCAATAAGACAGGCGAAGGAATTAATCTATACTGCCAATTCTGAAGTTGTCAATATAAGTAGTTCTTATGTATTATTTAGCCAGTTTCCTTTTATGTCCAATTTAATGATAGGGTATATATAGGTAAGCGCCAAATCCTCTATATAATATTTTGTACATTTTTATCTTCCCAGTTTTCAAGACCACAGAATTCATGCTCCGTGGTTTCACCATTAATTTCATTTATGCACAATAAACGAACCATATTACATAAAACGTCACCAATATAACACAATATAGAGTCAAGTAACACAAGATTATGAATAAAATGTAAAATCCATTGCATAACAGACTGAAATCCCGCCAAAAACTCCTCAAAAAGTTTATTGTACGTTAGTTTTGTTCCCAATTTTTGATTTGTGATATATTACGTATTATAAAAATAAAATGTGTGTATGTACTATATGAAATAAATACTTTTTGTAGAATACATATATCTGTGGTGCTACAAATATCATTTTTTTTTTATTCTGTAGATATGTCTGTTTTTATATTTGTTCCGGGTAATCTCTGAAACAGCTGGACATATTTGAACGGTTTTTTTCTTAGAAATGACTACACTACTGATCTAGCAAGGTCTTAACATGTTCACCGGACTATAAGTAATATTTGAACTGGAATGTTACAGGCAAATGACTAATTAATTACCTGTTTTATATTAAGCTGGCGGGTTCAGCAGACGTTGCCCGCTCTTATAATAAGACAAACTATACCTAAACCTTGCCCAAGAATCATTTTTATACTGGTGAAAATGGCATGACGATGCGTTCTGTAGTTTTTGATCTTATCGCGAACAGACATATAGAGACACGTGGCAGAGGACTTTGTTTTACACAATGTAGTGATAACCTGTTACCCGTACATTCGTCAAGTGAAATTGATCAAAAATATGTTGTTCACTTTAAACATGCGCGTGACACGTGTGCTGTACTGGACTCCAAGAATAAATATTATTGAAAGTCAAATGATTATATGTGATTTAAATTATAGCAATGTATATTAATAATTAATTATATCGACAATATGGGCATATCATATCTATATAATAAAAGATTTAACAAATATAGTTCGATAATGTATAGCTTAATATTTTTAATACTTTCTTATATAGAGTAAGTGAGTACTGAGGATCGTATATAGTAGTTTAAAGTTCCAGGTATGTGGCTGATGATAAATCCCATCTCATTGACACACTGTTAGTAGTCACATTTATAATGTACATGTTACCTGTTACAGTATATGATGTGCGTGTCGTATTTACAAATATTTTTGAGAGAGTATTTCTGTAATTTACACATCTGATCACAATTTTACATTTATTTAATATATTAAAAAAATGCGTGCGAAGCCGCGAGTAACAGCTAGTTATTTATACTCAGGTGTAGTTGTGTTCGTAATTATTGTCTTTCTAAGCCAAGGGCCATTATATTGTAGGTGGTAGAGCAACGCTGAAGTTATTAGTGGTTTAAGCATGAATGGGTCAGTTCGGCCGGCGTAGTACCACTTGACCCACAGAAACACCGACGTGAAGTAACAGTGCTTATATTGTTGCGTTTCGTTCGTTCAGTGAGAGCATCGGAGAGCCACTTTCCCTTACGCGCCCATTTGTCTACGCGCATTATACATGATAATAGTAAAAACATACCTATGTGGTATTCAGAATATATATAACAGTTTCATGTTACTCGCTGATAATGTAGCTCCCTATAAGTGAAACAATATTTAAAATCGTTTACTTATTTTTAAGTTTATCTATAAAAAACAAAACAACAAACTTTTTAAAGTAGAAGTTTAGAAGACGTTGCTCTTTCACAGTTTCTGTCGGTAATTTACAAATTCAAACATGACATAATTATATCATACAACTCCTTCCATAAATTTTCCTTAAAACCGAATGAAAAGCATATTGCTATTTATTTCTTGCAGGAGTTTATTCAGAAACTTTTCTCCAAACATTCCTACAAGACATCTTCTCATAATTTTTTGAAAGAGTTTAAAACTAATAGATTAACTAAGGAAACGTCACATGCAGCGTGGTACCTTGCTTACGTAATTGTAGTGTAACTATTACCAATAATTGGCTGGAATATGCCAAAACAGTTGGTTATGTTTGATTGATAGTTCCGTAGATATGTCAGTTGTCCGTAGTTCGTTTAAATCTGTTTGGACAAACTCTATATTATATAAAACACTTTTATAAACTATACTATATATAACACTTTTATATACTATATAAAATAGATGTTATATACAATACTTTTATAATATTAGAACGTTAGAGGGCCCGGCGAACGTTGTCCCACCCTGATAAAAAAATTATATACCTAAACTTTCCTGAATCACTTTATTTACTGGTGAAAACCGCATACAAATCTGTTCAGTAGTTTTTGAGTTTATCGTGAACAGACGTCGCAAAGGACTTTATTTTATAGTATGAGATGGTAAATGACTCATCTGTAAATTTCGATTGCGTATATAGTTTCTGTTCCACGCAGCAAATTAACTAAGCTAATATCTTTTTAAATTAGATCCGTCCTGGATTTTCAAAAAATAACACTCATATAGGATTATATGCAACGATAATCAATTTACTGCATCGCCTTATTAATCACTCTATGTTTGTTGAAACGTGCGGCATCTGGTTAGGCCCGGTATCGATAACTCCTGATAATACTGATATGGTAAACCTCCAACATAATATTTGTGTGTACATTTGTTAATTGTCACATAGAGGTTTACTTTTAGCAGTGACGAATTAAGACTCGCAACGATATTTTGAAATGTTGATAAAATGTATAGAATATTCGCGATATATATGTAAGACTCTAATGTAATGAAAATAAATATTATATTAAAAATGTCAATAAATCACACATGAACATTGTCTAAGGATATCTCGTTTCGCAATGATTTGGTTAAAAAGGATTTATTTATTTAGAAAAACTTTATATGCGGCATTAAGCCTTATTTACTTATTTATACTAATATATAAAGCTGAAGAGTTTGCTTGCTTGCTTGCTTGTTTGTTTGTTTGTTTGTTTGGTTGAACGCGATAATCTCAAGAACTACAGATCCGATTTAAAAGCTTCTTTTAGTGTTAGATGGCTCATTTACCGAGGATGGCTATAGGCTACATATCATCACGTTAAAACCAATAGAAGCTGAGCACTCATGAAGAATATCGCAAAATCGGGCTATTTTGGAAGCTTCCGCTGCGTATTAATGTCAGTATTATATGCGTTGCCATGGTAACGCGATAACATTCAATTGTAAATATTATCATAGTTTATTTTGTGTTCCTATTCAAAAACTTTATTCTACATTGTAATTTTTAATTATACGTGGTGCGTTTACATCGCAAACATTTCTAAAGTTTATTTTGTGTTGCTATTCAAAAAGTTTGTAGTAATAATATACGTCCAATAAGACAGTCGAAGAAATTAATCCATACTGCCAGTTCTGAAGTTGTGAATATAGTTTTTTTCTATGTCCAAGTTAATGTAAAGGTATAAGCGTCAAATCCTCTATATAATATAATGTAAATTTTTATCTTCTTAATCTTCAAGACCACAGAATTCATGCTCCGTGGTTTTGTTTTTCATTCATTTCACTTATGCAAAATAAACGAACGATATTATATAAAACGCAACCAATTTCTACATGATATAGAATCAAGTAACACAATATTATGAATAAAATATAAAATCCACTACATGACAGACTTAAATCCTGTCAAAAACTCTTCAAAAACTTTATTCTACGTTAGTTTTGTTCCCAATTTTTTATTTGTGATCTGTTACGTATTATAAAAGTAAAGTAAGTGTAATTTATATTAAAATAAATAATTGTTGGTGAATACATATATCTGTGATGCTACAAATATCAACAATTTTTTTTATCTCTGTCGATATGTCTGTTTTTTTATTTGTTTTGGGTAATTTCCGAAACGACTGGACCTATTTGAACGTTTTTTTTTTTCTTAGAAATGACTACGCTTAACAGCTTCATCGAACTACAAGTAATATTTGAACGGGAATTTTACGGGCAAATAAATAACTAATTAGCTGTTTTATTTCAAGCTAGCGGGTTTAGAAGACGTTTCCGGCCTTGATAATAAGACAAACTATACCTAAACCTTGCCCACGAATCATTTTATATATTGGTGAAAACGACATGAAGATGCGTACAGTAGTTTTTGATCTTATTACGAACAGACATATAGGCAGACATGGAACAGGACTTTGTTTTATACTATGTAGTGATAAACTGTTATCCTTGCATTCGTCCGTGTGAAATTAATCAAAAATATGTTGTTCACTGTAAACGCTGTAGTCCGGTGAAGCTGTAAGGGCTTTGCAAGGCCAATAGCGTAGTCAATTCGAAAAAAAAAAATGCACGTGTGACGTGCGCTGTACTAGACTTCAAGAATATATATAATTGAAAGTCATATAATTATATGTGATTTAAATTATAGCAAGGTATAATAATGACTTGATTATATGACACTATGGACATATTATATCCATATAAATTAAAAAACTTAACAAATATTATTCGATAATGTTAAGCTTAATATTTTCATTACTTTCTTATATAGTGTGAGCACTGAGGGTGATATATAGTTTAAAGTTCCAGTTATGTGGCTGATGATAATCCCATCTCATTCGATTCACTATTCACATATATAATGTACACATTACCTGTTACAGTAGGTGATGTGCGTGTGATACAAATATTTTTGAAACATGTATTATTGTAATTTACACTAGATGTGTGATTACGATTTTAAATTTATTTAATGTATTAAAAAAACGCGTGCGAAGCCGCGGGTAACAGCTAGTTTAAAAATATAAATAAAAAATATAATAAATAAAAGATCGGAGAGTTTTTGGCGGGACCTTAGAGTGTTTTATTATATATTTATTGGGTGGTAGACCTACGTTAAAGCTATTACTGCTTTCAGCATGGATGGGTCGGCTTGCTCCTGGTACTACCACTCGACCCACAGAACTACTGACGTAAAGTAACAGTACTTGCACTGATGCGTTTCGTTCGGTCTGTGAGAGCGTCGGAGTCCCGCCTCCCCTATCCTTTTTTCTCGTCGTTCCCCAAATACAGGCTGGCAATGCACTTGCCACTTCCCTGGTGTTGCTTATGTCTATGGACGGCGGTGATCACTTAACATCAGGTGCCTCACCTGTTCGTTTACCTCCTATGATATAAAAATGCCTTGTAATGGATTTTACATTTCATTCATAGTCTTATTTAACGGTATATATTGTAATAGTGATGGTGTTTTACATAATATAGTTTGGTTATTGTGCATAAATGAAGTGCATGAGAAATAATACCACGAGGTATGGATTCTAACTTATCACATAAACTCCCTGGAAAGATTTAACAAGAGTGTCACCATTTTGTTAGAACATAGAATAGATCGCAAGAACGATGTAATATTATGGTAGTAACAATATACTAGAAGATTGGTATGCAATAATTAAATAGAAACTTTTCTATTATATCATAGGACTAGCTGTTACCCGCAGCTTCGCACGCGTTTTTTTTAATATATTAAATAAATTTAAAATTGTGATCACACATCTAGTGTAAATTACAATAATACTCTTTTAAAAATATTTGTAAGTATGACACGCATATCATCTACAGTAACAGGTAACATGTACATTATATATGTGAATACTAATAGTGTATCGAATGGGATGGGATTTATCATCAGCCACATAGCTGGAACTTTAAACTGCTATTATATATCACCCTCAGTGCTCACTTACACTATATAAGAAAGTAATGAAAATATTAAGCTATACATTATCGAACAATATATGTTAAATCTTTTATTACATGAATATAATATGTCTATATTGTTGATATGATCAAGTTATTATTACACCTTACTATACTTTAAATCACATATAAACATATGACTTTCATTTATATTTATTCTTGGAGTCCAGGACAGCGCACATCTCACGCGCATGTTTACAGTGAACAACATATTTTTGGTCAATTTCACATATACGAATGCACGGATAACAGTTCATCACAACATAGTGTCAACAAAGTCCTGTTCCATGTCTGTCTATATATCTGTTCACGATAAGATCAAAAACGCATCTTCATGTCGTTTTTACCAATATATAAAATGATTCTTGGACAAGGTTTAGGTATAGTTTGTCTTATTATCAGGGCGGATATCGTCTGCTGAACCCGCTAGCTTAAAATAAAACAGCTAATTAGTTACTTGTTTGCCCGTAAAATTCCTGTTCAAATATTACTTGTAGTTCGGTGAAGCTGTTAAGACCTTGCTAAATCAATATAAACAGACATATATATCAACAGAATTAAAAAAAAATGTTGATATTTGTAGCATCACAGATATATTTATTCACCAAAAAGTATTTATTTTAATATAAAATATACCTACTTTACTTTTATAATACGTAATATATCAGAAATCAAAAATTGTTAAACGTTAAGTAAACATCACCGTCCATAGACACTTGGAACACTAAGAGAGTCGCAAGTACATTGCTAGCCTGTGTTTGAAGAAAGAGTCCAAAGAGACGCAACAATCCAGGCACTGTTACTTCACTTAGATTTTCTGTGAGAGTGTGGTACTGCCCCGGGCGAGCCAACCTATTCATAATGAAATCGTTGGTAGCATAAGCGTGTTAAATTTTTGTATAACATGAAATTTGGTTAAAATTAAGACATTTCGTCTAACATTTTAGAACTGTCAGTATTATTAATGATTTTTATACAGATTTTGTGTACTTTATAACATAATAGGACATTAAGAGGATATTAGAAGCGAATGCTATCCAACGTTGTCTTCAACACTAAAAACGTGATTGCTCATTTATGCTCACGTTATTGTATTTATGGATATGTTAAAAACATCACACCAGTAATGTAACTTGTTACCATACTTACCGAGAACATGTTCTATGGAATTCCGTCAGGAGGGAAACCAATCTCACGGTGCTGCAACTAGTATAAAGATTCGAATCAGACTACCAACTTAAACGACCAAGCAATCAGAATTTTTTTTTTCGCCGACTTTTCGTGGAAGGCTGATTGTTTGGCCTCAAATATACGTGACATGAGCGAAAAACTAAACAAAAATGATCTTACTAATTCATCCCAATTTGGGCTTCATTCGTTAAAAGAATAACGAGTATTTAGAGAGTTATTGATAGAAGATGTATTTTCGTACCAAAGCAGAACAGTCATGACTTTGGTAAGAATTCACTGACGTATTTGGATAAGAGTCGGCATGGTTTAACTAAATAACCTGTGAATTTCCTTCGTAGTGTCCAAATGAGGCTAAAGTTTCTGCTCATTCATTAAAAAGACTTTCCAACGCACGGTGTGATAGTATAAGCTACTCTTCTAGAACCTGACGTACCGATTTTGTATCGTGTAACCAAAGTTCTAAGGAATATGTTGGAGACTTGTTTCGACGAAAAGCTTTCGGCAATTCCTGTCAAATTTCACCAAAGAATAACTTCTTTGTCATTTGGAAAGAATACAGAACCACATGTTCTAGGTTCTAGAATTTCTGACATAATTTCTGCACAGGCCCGTGTGGTTAAGGCGCATTGTGCCGATGCGCCTCCCACAATCATAGGGGAGGGCAATTCTCGCCTTATCCTGAGGAATCTATGAATCAGACCCCTCGACTGCGACGGGGCTCCTGATGAGGGACCGACACCTGCCGGGGAGTAGACGCAGTGCCAGTCGACAGCTCCTGCTCCCCGGCTAATAGGTGTGAGAAGGCACCACGGGGTTTTAGTCCATGCAATTCGGACATACCCCACGCTTAGCTTCCCGTTAGGATGGGAATCCGTAGGGATTTCCCCATGTAAATTTTATTATTTTATCTATTATATATAACTAAGAAAGAACCCTTGAAAATTCATTCCGTGAATTAATTAAAGATGCTATCAAAAACAAGATGATGAAGTCCTATTGTTGCACTCACATAGCTAGACAAAGGACTGCACATAGGTGAATTTGCAGCAACTAAAACGGTACGTTTGCGCAATAGTTTATTTAATTTACCTGATAATACGTTTTAATCCCTACGATAAGCCTAATCTGCCATTTAGAAAACACTAATTCCGTCACCGTGCACTTCTTGAAAATTATTTAACTGACATCAAATAGCTGATTTTTTTCTTAA
>JACEII010000093.1:536701-574681 GCA_014332785.1 Antheraea mylitta
TTCTTAGTTGATCCTGATTTTATTGAACAAGCTGGTTTCGAAACTTGGGAAGGTATTAAAGTAGGAGCGCGATTCGTTGTTGACAATTTCAGAAGGCGTAACAAACAATAAGTATTAATATACGAGATTAATTATCTTTAAATTAAATATATAATTCTTAAATGAATTTCATTTTATTTATTCATAACGTCTGAAAAATGTGTGTAATACTGTATCTAGTGGTAAGTAGATTGCAATTAAAGGCAAAGGCGATCAGCAGGAAATCTACTATCCGTTGGCAGTCGTCACTGTTGTACTATTTTACAAGCCTTCTCGGTAATTGGGTATAACTGGATGAATTATAAACGCGACAAATCAAAGAGTCTCTATGACTTACAAGTAAATTCTTGGTCGCAATCCAATTGAGTAAATACCAACTAAGACTTAATATAACTTTAAACCTTTTTCTCCTCTGTTTGACAAGAGATTTTCTGTGTTATTTTTTTTAGTCTTTATAGAAATTTGAAATCGTTTTTTTTTTCTTATCATTGACGTATATCATACTCTATTTATATTATACGTCATACTTCACGCTCTTTACATGTACAATCTACAATACTTGTATACTAATCAGTTCATGTTCATGGAAAATAAATCAAAATAAAACATAAATAATTAGGTCCTCACTTGTTTTTCTGACCGCTCAGTATATTATCGTATGTAACGTAAAACACAAATGTTGTTATAAATAAAATAAATGTTATATTTTATGAATAACAGCAGGATAACTTAAGGATGAATAAATATCAATTTTACATTTTTTATCGTCCCAATGCGCAAGCTAAAATGATCGAGATGAGTTAAAAACCCAATGTTCAATATATTTTTATATTTTTCGGCCCACGCATATTAGTATTTTCGTGAAATGATATCTCTCATTTAAATGGACACTGGGCATTTAAATAATCCCAAGTTTGATATGAAAGAACATTTTTATACAATCTTTGATTCAATACTATGACATTAATCACAATATTAGATGAAATTACATTTGGCGTGAAACTCGAAAAGAAAAATTCATAAAATGGAATATAGATCATATTATATTGACTTCTAACATGATTTCTGGTTAAACTAAGGCCTGAATGCCATATGTTCGTTTGTACAATAAATTGTACATTAGGATTTACGACCATAGTATTGCAACTTAAACAACTAAATATCTTGACTGTATTATGCGCAGACACGAACTTTCGTTTATATTCAAAACGGCCAAAAACATGGACGTACGACTTTATACACTCATCAAAAAGTCTAAGCAACGTGTACTAATTTAAATTTTAGCATGGTTCTTCACATTATAACGTATTTTATTTGTAAAATAATATCTTTAGGGTTCTATGATGTAAAAATAACAGCTGTTGTCTTTATAAGTTCTTTTAATAACAGAAATGAACAATATTAGAATATACTGTAGAAACTAAGATACATAAGAATCTAAACATTTTTTTTACAAAATGAAATTTCTAAAGAAAATGTATTTATTATGAAAGAATAGAACAATTTAATACAAAGTATGGTCCCCTCTGCTATTCAGAACTTGTCGGCAACGATTATTCATTGAATTAATAAGACTGTTTATGTCATCTTGTAGTATTCGCTCCCAATGGAATTGTAGCAAATCCTTCAGCTGTTGGGTTGTTGTCGCTCCATCCAAGTCCTTCAAAACACGTCTCTGGAGCATGTCCCATGCGTGCTCGATGGGGTTGAGATCTGGCGATTGTGCAGGCCAGGGCAATACCCGGATGTTCTCCGTTGCAAAGTATTCACTGGTTTGCCGAGCTGTATGTGAACGCGCATTGTCATGCATTAACCTAAAATCGGAGCCAAAGGTTTATGCAAATGGGTAGACATAAGGTCTGAGAATATCCTCGATGTACTTTTCAGCTTTCATGTTTCCATTTACAAAAACGAGCTCAGTTCGCCTGTTCTTCATAATACCCGCCCATAACTGTTGAGCCGCTGTACGGATGAACTTCCTGAATGCACCTCAGCCTTTCAGTATTTCCGGGCTAACGATATACTCGCACCCTTCTTATATCAGGCTTAAACCCGAAACGCGACTCATCGGAAAACATAATTTTATCCCATTGTTCTTGGGTCCATGTTATGCGTTCTCTACACCATTCATATCGACGAGCGCGACTCCCGTGACGTATCGGTGGGCACCTGATTGGGCGTCGAGCTCGTAGGCCGTACTCATGCAGTCGATTTCGCACAGTTTGAGGACTTACATCAACACCACTTGAAATTTGTAGCCTCAAACTTATTTCTCGAGCGTTTAACATCGGCTGGCGTCTTGCAGTCAGTTGTATGTACCGGTCTTGCCGAGTGGATGTACTCCTTTTACGGTCTGGATGCTGTTCAGCGGGTTCTCCTGTATTATTGTAGCGCTGCCAAAGACGACAAATAACACTTCTATGAATGCCAAAATATCGAGATACCTGATATTGATTACTTCCCGCTTGCAACATCCCTACAGCTCTTTGCATTTCATCTGCCATCAAATGACGTCGCTTCATGACGTAGAGAATATCTAACAATTCAATTTTGTCGCTAACTTTATTTAAATGTGTTGGTAAAATTATAAAATCAAGACTAAACGTAGCAATTAAAACGCACTTAAATTCAAACAAATTCGCAGTCATTTGAATTTTATGAAAAAACAAAACATAATCAATTTTTTTTACAACCAGCCAGTATGTCATCAATAACAAAAAAGTTTACTTACCTACGCACTTTGTTTGAGTAAATACTTAGAAATTAATTAATATAAATGGTAAAATTTGTAATATCACGCATGTTGCTTAGACTTTTTTGATGTGTGTATTAACAAATAAAAAAAACAAATATTGTATCCCATATTATGGCCGAATTTGGACAACGAACGTCTACTAGTATATATAATTTAGAAAGCCCAGAATGTTGTTGATATAAACAAATACTACCAGATTACATAATGCCTTTATGCCATTATTTAATACTAAATTTTTGCCCCTAGTTAGATCCGCATTAATACAGATTTGATCTATACCTCAGGTGGAGTGCTTTTATTCAAGATGAAAAGTAACCTATGTCCTTTTATGTATCTCTGGCCACGTGTATGTAAAATTTTATGATGTTTGGTTGAGTAGTTTAGACTTGAAACGAATCTATCTCCATGCATCTGTAAATTGCAGCAGACACACTTGTTTAAACACTTAAATAAAAAGGCAATCCAATCACAAGATGGTACAAACCGAATGCAAATTATTTGATTACATTTACAAATTCACAACAGTGTTCAAATTAACGTATAAGTTTGGGTTAAGTTTCAAGGTCTAATTAATTATTAATGTATTAGATAATGCGTATATCGTGGTTAAACGTGCGATTACTTATAAATCCTGATAAATTACTGTCGTCAACAAGGTAAGTAGAGATTATTATATTTTGTTATGAAGGATTAATGCAAAGATTATCATATTTCTTTGTGGTGCGTTGAATACATAATTAGTACATTAAATATATTTATATCTCATGAAGACTCTTTTTGAAAATACAATTAATTTATATCTATAAAAAATGATTTACAAAGATTATGTTAAGACTCTCATACCGCTCTCATAGCGTTGAAGTAACGTCATACTGTTGTAAACAACACTACTTTTCTTCAGTATCAACATGTCAATGTAGCAGAACAATGTTTTGGAAGCAGTGACGTTGCGCGTTATGATTGGTTGTTCTGTCCATGTTCTAACAAGAATCAATAATTGATTTTTTATTCATTGTTAAAAGGAACACGTACCGCGGGATGATAAGAGTTACTTTTTGGAAAAATATTGTTTTCCGCATATTCCTTATTAAACATGGAACTGTTATAATTTTCGGAATTCGATACATTTGTTTTACGAAATGGCATATATTTCAAGTAATATAATATAAACAATTACGAAAAACACATGATTTACTAGAAAACAGATATGGCTTATTTTTTATCTCTTCTTACGTTTTTCTATTCAAAAACAGATTTAAGAGGGTGTGTCGAAAAATATAACAAATATATAGCAACATATACAAAGACGAAAAAAACTAGTTATATAGACTATATCGTCTGTAAAGTATCCCGTTATTTATTAAAATTATTATAAATAAATAAATAAAATGATATAATAAGAACTCTAAAGTTTGGAACTTTTTTGAAGAAAGTTTTATCATCTAAAATTGTCACCTAAGAGTTCATAATATCTGTAACTGTCTCCTACAACACAGTTATACACTAACGAAGGAAGCAGGGACCCCTTTATTTATAGATATGAAACATGTATGTAACAATGTAGACTTGCTTCTTTGTTTCTAAATATCGTTATTTAAATGAATACTTAACATATTTTGTCGATAATATTTGTTCCCATCCTTACTATTTAACCACAGAGTTTTCGAACGTCGTATGGTAATGAGACGTATTCCAAACCTTGGAATTTTCAATAAATTTAGATTGATCTATGTGGATTCACGAATATAGAATCGAAGTACAATAGAAGTTAATTTGAAATAGATGAGATCGTATAATAATCGTTATAGGAATTAAGTCAACGCCGGGAACATTCAAAACAGTGACATGCTTAGGTTTGTTCCGGGAACAATCGATCTATATATAGTATTCAAGTGAGATTTTTGGGGGGATCTTAGACTGTTATGTAGTGGCTTTTATTTTTTTATTCAGCTGTGCCCACGATTTCGTCCGCGTAGAATCCTATGTAAAAACACCATTAATTCCTCATCAAGTCTATTAACTCATCTACTTTACTCTCGTACTTAAGTCACTTCGTCATTAAAATAACAATAACTTATGATAGATTGAACCGATTTTAATGAAACAAACATTGCGTAAAATATGGTTTTAAACCGCTTGGGCACTTATGGTGTTATATATTGCACGCATATAAAGTTTGTGCAGATCGCTTGTTTGCCTTATGCCATATTACGGGTACAATAAATTTATATCTGGCAATGCGAGAAGCTTAGGTCTAGGCGTCACAGCCAACAATAGATTAGACGGATTTCTCGATGGTGTATTTTATATTGCGCTTAGCTTATCATTAATAAATATTATTTGTAATGCTTAATTACAGGAAATGCATCCTCCTCAATATACATATAAGAGAGAAATAAATGAAAACTTTTATAGCTGAAAATATTTTCACTTCACGTTACTATCAGTAAATGGGAGTATTCAAAGAATAGTAATAGTTTCTAATTATTTTTTAAAATTATTAGTGCAACTTGGGGTGTAAGGGGTGTCGAATAACATCATAAGACTTGAGATACCCAAGCCAACCTCACCTGCACGTGGTGCACCCTGCTGAATAACGAACGAGGTAATGGCGCAAGCGGGGTGGTAGGGTTTTACAGCCCGACTGGGTCGCAACCACCATGTATATGACGAAAAAGCCCGTAATAGTGATTCGCATCTACGGGTCGCGTTTCGGGATCAGACTGTGCATATCCAGCTTATTACAGGCCGGAATGATAGTGGCGACCGGCGATGGACAGTGTGTCAATCGGTGGTCGCTATTATTTTTGGATTGTACTGTGCTTTACCATCAGGCATAGTGCAGTCACTTTGCCGTGCTACAATAAAAAAAAAAAAAAAACATTTTTTCATAGCTACAAATTTTTTCGTTCATTCATTGTAAGTCGCATTACAGCCGCGAGTAGGATTAAAGGGAAAACGCTCGGCAGGGTAATTTGGCGGCGCACATGGCTCATATCAAATGTAAAATATATACTCAATGATTTAAATTAATATTGTGCTCAGTTTTTAACATACGTATATCATATGAATCATTGTATTTATTATGTATTTCATATTCTAAACACAGTGATGGATCTGGTGGGACCGTGTAAATAGGTACCATCAGGAAATACTGTGTAAATAACGGAAAGCGTACGAGAAGTTGGTGGCCTTACCTATAAATAAATAAAACAACAAGAACCTCAAATAAATGCGTGGATTGACCTGCAACTGAGCACCTCGTACGGAGCAGTGGCGTCTCAGGCAAGATCATTGGTGTCTAAATATTCCTCTCTAGCTATGAGCGGTTGAAGCGGATACATGCGGAAGAAAGTCACAGGAAAAACCTTAAAGCGTAAAGCACAATGCTTTATCGACAGCCGTATCAAGCGTACTGTGAAAAAACGAATAGGTAGGTGCGGTGTGTTAAATTTTAAAATTATTCCATTTTTCTTCATTTCAAATTTATCTTATTAGATAATGTTGACAGCCAGGAAGGTCCCTTATAGCGTCTGCATGCTCCGTACTCGATCAATGAGGCACAAACCATAAACACATCTTTTTTCAACATCATTCGGAGCGCAGCTATTAAATTTATTCATAAGAGGCCAACCACGCAGATTGAAATTAAAATGTATTGTTGAATATCTTGTGTACTACTGATTTCCCATTTTCCAATTATTGAGTTAAGATTGAAAACGCGATTTTAATATCCTAAATCGAATATTTTTCCGAAAGTATAACTTGCATTATGGTTTCATAACAGCACACAATGATTTTTTGTCATTAGGCCGTTTCTAAACACTACAGTGAAAGATTTAATTAGGCAAATGGCTAATCGATCTAATTCTGAAAGGAATTCTTAGATAATGCGGGGTTTCTATCATTTAATTAAAGCTCGTAATCCAGTGAAGGGCTATTCTATTATGAGCACAAACATTTACCTCGCCTATTATGCTTTCTTCGTTATTAGATCTAGATAACTGAGAGTCATTTCCAGAGATAAATTAATTGATTTCATAATGAAGATGAGGGTAATCAATGAAGTAATATATTACAGGAGTATATTTTTTTATTTTGAAAATTATAAAGATTACCAATTGGACATACAAATGATAGTTTAACTTCTATAGTGATAGATAAATTGTCATGTAAAATCATGTTTGTAATTATAGCAAATCTAAAGAAATGCACCAGTACATTCCTGATTTTATCTTTATATATAAATTTAAAAACTCCTCCTAAACGGCTGGACCGATTTGGATGAAATTTTGTGTGCGTGTTCTAGTGGATCTGAGAATGGTTTGAATTCACAATTGGACCCGGTAGGTGGTACTGCGGTTGGATAATAGGCTTTTTTATTATTAGGGTGGGACAACGTCCGCACGGACCGCTAGACTAATCTAATTGATTTTTGATAAGCTCCCAGGTGTATCTTTGAATATTAAGGTATGAGATTAAAATATCTTTATGAATATTCCCTTACAAAAATATTATTTTCAAAGTTATAAATGACAAAGTCCTGAGGCGACAAACATAAAAAAACAAGATGTGTTGTAAAGACACACGATAGAAGTTGAAACTGTTATATAACAGAGAAGCATTTTCTTAAATACGACAAAAACACACGTTGTTCCCGGACGCTCACCCATCCGGGTACCGATCGCGCCCGACGCTGCTTAACGGTGGTGGTCAGGCGATGAGTTATAATACCATTAACCCGATACATAATTTATAAAGCGCTTTCATAAAAAGTTTTACTTCAAAAAATATAACCAACCTTTCTTATAAGGCGGTTGAAAAATCTTAATTTCTCAATGCACATGGAAGTGATAGAAATGTGGCAGAATAAATAAAAACCAACCAATCAGCCGAAAGGTTCTCAATCAATGCTAATCCGTAAAATTGGCTCCACGTAAAACATTCTTGTGACGAAACGAACAACAAACTGTCGATAGTGGAAATCGGACGTTGTTTTTCAGTCCAGGTGCGCAATAACTAGAGGAATTCTCGGATGCCTCCGTATTCGATGTCACGGGGTGGCAGGGAGGGGAATATTGCCCCGAGGAGCAACGTGACGACGTCTAGTTGCGGACACTAGTGCTGTGCAACTTTCTATCGATAAAATTTAAAGTTATTAAAATTGAAGACCGTGTAAAATTCTTCCCCGTCTGATGGAGAGGTCTATAAGAAATATGGGATACTAGAATATTACTAAAAATTAAAAATTAATCGGATAGATTACATAGACTTAGAAATGCCTCTGTTTAAGTGGGGAATAGTTGATAGTTATAAAAAGAGTACAACTCCTAAGCACTCCAATGCCAGCTACATATTCGCTTTCACCAACGTGACATCATTAACTGTCCATTGGTTTTTTAATATTTTATAGGTTTTGTCGGGACAAACTTGAAGGTGGTAGCTAGGCAGGCAGACTTAGAAGAAACTATGGTATAATCACGATATTTCTTTTCGAAAGGTCCGACTCAGTAGCTGTGCTTCTAACTTCGTCGAATGCCTATCGACGTACTGTCCAAACATACCATCAGTTAAGCCATCATCAATTCTAAGCATTCACCCATAGTTCCAGATTGCAAAACTTAAATAAAGTAATAATTCATAGGCATTTTATTTTCTCTTTAATTGTGATCACAAAGACGTTTGTAAGTCACCATAATGCATTGCTATTGCGCTTTAGTATCCTTTCTTATGGTTTTTGTTCCACATATGTCGGGTTAATACAACAACTTGTAGATTCGGCCTAATATTTTAGGTCCGGCCGCCGTTCTTACGTCAACCCTCTAGGCAATATTCTTGTTTATGTCTAATCTAAGTCACATTCATATTTAGATACATTTAGTAACTTTTATGTTATTGAGCCTTAAAGTAATACATACATAAGTTTTACATACTTTTAAATTTATAGTCACGATGTCAGCAGTTCCTTTGCGTTCCATTGAAAATTAAAATTTCTTTTTGTAGGATGGCATTACTACAATAGCCGTTACTAGAATTTCCTTCAACATATGGTGTTACGGCCGAATAATTTTACAAAGTCAGTAAATTGTAAAATACCAATTATGGAATTAACACTCGATAATCCTGTCGACATTTGCCTCATTACTTTGAAGGAAAAATGTCTCGCCAGTCAGAACACGTAGTTTTACTCTAAGAAATGTGTCAAACATAACAAAACTAGGTAGCGCTTTATATTTTAAATTATATAACTTATTCAAAACTGTTACTCTGCCTATATTATAATCAATAATGATGCATATTAATCTATATATAAATAAAAATAAAGAGTCTGTTTTTTGTCACTACAAGGGACACCTTACTCTCTCCTAACAGGAGGTTATGGTAGCTTGTGAAAGGTAATTTGTTTTAATTTTCTTATAGGTTGAGCGCCGCACTCTGGCGGCAGTGGTGGGGGAGGATTTGTCGCTGTCAAGCGTGGTTTCGTCCATGCTTGGCAGCGAGCAGGCGTGGCGGGTAGTGGCCTCCTTTTGCGAGATGACTTCCTCGGCGGCGGACAGGGCCCGTGAGGCGGATCCACTAAGTGGCCATCTCCACCAACGAAGGACCGGCAGGAAGATGCGGCGCTTTGCCCAACTCCTCCTGTCACCCGTAGCCGAACCTGAGGGGATGCAGACGGGTTGGCTCATTCTTTCATTGCACAGGTCCGGCGGACGAGGGGAGGCAGCTGGTGTGGGGCGGCTATCTAAGGGAATAGCTTAAAACGATCCCTTGCCACCCCAACACTACGGTCGGTTGGTACACGTGGGGTTTTAGTCCGTGCGAGTCGGACATAACCCACCCTCTCCCCCGGGAGGGTGGGTATCCATAAGGAATTTGCCCACGTAAAAAAAAGGCATTTTTTTTTATAGATTATATGAGGATTTCTCTGCTAAGCTTACTAATTCGAAATAACATTTTTTACTGGGATATTTTAGTAATTGTAGTATATAAGTACGTAAAGTGTATAAAAAATAATATTAAATCACGCAGATGTAGTAAACGAGAAAGCTTACTTAAAACTACTCGATGGATATTGTCGAAATTTTACATGAAAATAATTAATACATTGGAAATTCAAAATTAAAAGTGAGCCATCTATGGGCTAGTCGATAATAATAAAAAATAATAGTCGATCCTACAGTTTTCTACCAACAAACTAATTTAGCGCCATCTGTTCGAGACTATTAAAACCTACAGTTAATAAAAAGTACCTGATCGACCGAGCTTAGCTTGGTTCTCTAAAAAACATTCTTAAATTAAAATAAACTGTTACGTTTGCCTTATAAAATTAAATTTTTTTTCCCCAAAAAAAAAAAAAATTAAAAAAATATATCTCTTCTGCTATCACTCTGATTCGAACTGGGGTTACACGGATTTTCGAAGCAACCGATTTGCATCTGAGCTATTTTTGTTTTGACAACGCTGGCGAAATTTACCTTTATATTCTAGCTATGTTTTATCATTACCTAAAAACTCAGTTAAAAAAGGTTTCTATGAATAAACTCTAGCTAGATCAATTTATCGTCCCCGAATCTACCTACATACTAAGTTTCACGGAAATAGATGACGGAAATATAAAAATATACAAGAATTGCTCGTTTAAAGGTATTATAAGATAGAAGATAATCAACATTGCCAATTATTCTATTTGTAATAAAAATATATTGAGACCTTTAATCAAAATATAAATTATCCTATCTCTCAAGTTGGACCAAATTATACATAAATGACAACTTTCATGAACTTTTCGGTCAAGTGGTTTCAGAGTTCATCGTGGACAAACACCATGACACTGGATTTTTAATATATATGAATACTACTCTTATTTTACAGATATTCAGTTGTATAAACAGCTATAATTTTAATGTAAGATATATTTCATAGGTCCAATTAATTAAATAGAGTTAAAGTGTTGATGTGAAACTTAAACCCCGAGAATTGGATATTTGTTAGCGAAATCTCTAGAACGTTGCCTGATAAATTAAATTAAATTAATTAGTCGAACGAAAACGTTAAGAAAACGCTTAAGATTTATCAAAATACAAGACTGTCCGATGCACGCTTTCATAATTAAACTTTGTTTAGTAAACATAATTTTAAATAATAACTAGCTGTGCCCGCGGTTCCGTTTACGTTTATATGTTATTTATTTTAACAAGGGTAAGAATAGTGATTGGAAAAATAAATAAATACTAGAAACTGTGACAAACTGGTCGTTCCATGTTTCAGACTCAGTAAAACCAGTAACAGTTTTTTAGGTAATAGTGTTAGGTTTGACAACAAAGTCCTAAAGCATATTACTGACTTATCGGACTGTAAGCGCTGTCAAGGATGATTAAAGGATATTACAGAGTGAATCAATATGTGAACAATGGTGATGTCTGGAATTGTCTCTCTTTGTGCATCTACTAAAAACAATTGTGACGTGTAATATATTCTAAATATATAGATATATGTTAAAAAGATAAATCCGTTTTAGTTTCTTGCTGGTTCTTTCCAGTGACTGGGTTGTTTGTCCAAACCAGTAGTAATATTGACGTTCATAAGCGCTTTCTTTGGACCTAAATTGAATATAATATTAAATATTTTATATATCCTTCCCAACATAGACATCAACGTGAGTTTGTCTGTTTGTTACGCTTTTACATCTTAACTATTCAACAGATCATATGTAATTTTACATATACAAAACGTTCAGAAGAAGTCATGAAAAGCGTCCATTCGGTACTATTCTTATGGGATGTATCAAATCTACTTTAAGGAGAACTAAGCCACGGGCAATGGCTGGTATTAATACATTTTGCGTGTTTAAACAAGCACACATATAAATTTTATAAGGGTCGATTGAACGGTACATAAACTTATGTACTGCAGCGTCATCTAGTAACTTATGCGATAAAACCTACAGGATAATTTTCTAATTTTTTTTTGGTTACTTAGATACTTGGTCCATATTTAAAAAATATTACGTCATTTTCATTACATATAAGTTTATAGAATTACTCGTTCAGCGATGTCTGTTTTCTTGCCGTGGAGAAGTGGGGCGAATGGTTCAGTGCGCATGCGTAGGAGAGAAGAAAAAAAATCAGTTAACATAATTTACAGATAAATCTTGTAAGCAAAGTATATTCTCATTTACATTTTCTTTCTCTTTGTATATAGAATATATTTATGGCAAACTATTCGTAGACAAAGTTGCGGGTTGCTAGCAATTTATAAAGCTACAAACGCAGAGGAAGTCAAGGCTACGCGCTAGTTTTTTAAAATAAAATATCATCGTTTGCTTAATCGTAAACTATGCTAGATAGTCTATATTTCGTCGCTATTAACTTTACTTTGTACGAACGAAGTCATTGGCGGATTTTGGTTTAAAATTTACGCAAAATATTAATAAGCTCTTTATATATACCTATATATAATATACATACTATTATTACACAAGTCGTATTACACTTAGTCTAATTATTTAAATATTCTTCTACCAGCTATTCCAAAGTAAAGGATTTACCGAAAGTAAATTGACTCGTTCTCTTTAACGAACATTGTACTTTGCGATTTTGACAGCGAATTTTCACTGGTTAAGATTAAAATTAAGATAAATTTTACCAACAACGATTAAATAACTTGAGATGAAGTTTAATTGAAGTAATAATTTTGATTTAAGTTTTAAATTAATCGATTTACTGAAACGTATTTAAAACACTATTTTTCAGCTTTTATTAAAACAAATAACATTACATTTATATAAACATATCTCTATATATACATATTTACTAATGGTTGTTGGTATTTGTTTGATGAAGGCGTTGCTTTGAGGAAATCTAGGGATTGTTATTGCCCTGTGTCCGTACTAATGACTGGATACTAACTATATTTATTTTTTCTGAAGAACTGTTGGTCGAAGGAATCAACAGTTCATAAGAATCTTGATTACTATTGACTGGTCGCTTTAAAAGGCGGTTGACGACTAGGTACTTTGCATTCTCGCTTAAGTCGTAGAAATGTTTACAGGTAATTATTAATTGTATTTATTATTATACAACGCGACTGGTTAGTCGCCAGCGATACTTTTACAGGATAATCATTAGTCGATTCTCGTTATCAATTACAAAACTTGATGCTTAATATCTGGCCAAATTAACCAGAGAAAAACAAAACTGATATATACTCAACATCAGGTGATTTACACAAAAACGAACTGGTGAAATAATAAGGAAAGTAATGAATCACACCGTGCCACGTGATTTCGCCCGCGTCCCACGCTTCGATTCGCTCCCCGCTTTCCTTTGTTCGATCATGTGGTGTTCCGATGATAAGCAATTACGTAATGATTAACTTTGAAAAGCGCCCTTTTAATGTCGTTTATTGAACTTAGATGTGATTTTTTTACGTTTAAAAGTGTCGTTCCCATACTTTAATTTAAAAGCGAATTTCAATTAAGGTTCTCTTTGTTGTTTATTAGTATTTGTTTTGATATTATTATTTTATATGTTAAATGTGACTACGAACTACTAAAGGATTGAAGAGTGTTAAACTTTAAACAGGGTATAACCGTAGTCCGGTGAAGCTGTTAAGACCTTGCTGGGTCAATAGCGTAGACATTTCGAAAAAAAAAAAAAACTTTAAACAGTCACCTTAGTATACCTGATAGGTGTTGGTGAATTTATTACTTAAATGATAACCCCTTAAAGTCACTGTGAAGGTTATTTCTGAGGTCCCTCGTCTTCGTCCCGACATATATTATGAGTTGTTGTAATATCAAGTACAACAAAATATTATATCGTTTTTAAAAATGCACTAAAATAATAATATAAACATAAAATAACTTGTTATTTTGCACTTCTGACTAGTCCATAGTAGTACACAAGTAACATCCACTCTAATATGTAATGAAGGATTTTCGCAAAGTACCGCCTTAACCAATCAAATATAAAGATTTCATAATATCAAGGTAAATATCGTATCTCGTTTTAAAAAGCTCTCACGTTGGAAAGCTTATAAAAAGTTCTCCGTTTTATACATAATAGAAAACGATAAGCTTATATTGAATTTTTCTCGACAGAAGTCGTTGAATTTTGAAAAACTTTTCAAAAGTAGTTTATCTTTCGAATAACACCGCCCTCGCTCGAGTTCGACAGACAATAATGGCGAAAGACAGTCAAATATATGCATAAGTTGTGGTAACTTGTATTAAACGTATACGAGTCTTATGAACTGCAGATAGAGCTTAAATTTAAATGACAATTTTATTGTACGACGGTAAGGTGTTAGTTTGCTATAAAGATATGGGGTGTGGTATCATTTATCGCGATTATTGGCTTTGTTAATACACAATTTTGTTTTAGGTCATTAAAGAAATGATTTTGTTTACATTAGTGGTTTGCAAACCTTAAGGTAATAGGAAAATATATGATGGATGGGTCTCCCTTAAGTAGCTAAGCCACAAATTACAGCCACACAAACATCTATATACGTGAGTAAATTTGACTGTTGGCGTGGCGAGTGTGTGAGACGTGGCGACGCGATGCCATGCGCAACGACTGTACGCAATCTCTCTTGCCGCACTGAGCTCGCATACCTATAGTGTAATTTGAAATTCGTTCGACTCGAATAATTTCTATGTTTCACATCTGCCAGATGCCTCGTGACGGCTCAACTATTTTCCTTAACTCCGAATATAATTTGGAGAGTTAAATTGTTCATATTTGTATATCGTTGCCAACGTTGAATTAGTGAGTAGAAATTAAATGCAATATTTAATTTTTTCCATACCTCTTACACATGTACCGTACCGCAAACGCTCATAGGGCAAATGACGCCATCTTGTGGCGGAAATTATAAGCAACGCGGCAAATGTACGCCGATATCGGTTATCAGCGCCTCTCGGCCCACTGCGCGTATATTCATAACTAAATATATTCAACACACTATTGCTTTACTACGTATCAGATATATAATATATTTATTATATTCGTATACATTTATCATATAATCTCCTAAATACTTTAAAACAGTCTCTTATCGCATTCCTTTATTTGTTTCCAAAGTATTCTTAAAGTACGCAACCAATTTTAATACAGTTTTCACTATCTTGTAGATAAATTTATTTAGAAAGTTTATAATATACGATTCATGTATATTATATTTATATGAAATAGCTAAAATTCAATGTATTCCAATGTAGTCGTAAGATGGAGTTTTCGTGTGCTAGCATTAATAACGTTGGCTAAATCTTATAAGATCTATGAACATTTTCATATAAATGAATTATTTGCGACGCTATTTATGACTATTATAGTATTTATCTTTATCCAATTATATAGTTGCTTACATTAATTTATAGCCTATTTAATGTAGATCAAAGTTACTCTTATATATATCTATATATTATAAATATCTTAGATTTAAAGGTTAGTTGCAGCAGAAAATGTTGTCTATGTGAAACTTCTCGCTTAGTTTTTATGACCTTGAATTATTAATACCAAACCACCAAAAATTTATATAAATTGTTTAGAGACTTACGAAACCCTATTAATACCTATCTTTCACTCATGTGAAGCTGAAACGAGTTTCATGGGTCTACAAGAATCGAATCACATAAGATATTTTTTTTATACAAAAGCGTATTGTACAAAAGAACGAATTTATAATATTGTCAATAGAGTTGCCCTAAAACTATTTTATTTTATTCGCTAGTTACTATATATACTAATAAGATAAATATACGTATGCGTATAATCAAGCAACAGAACTGAATTGATTTCATCGATTATGCTGAAGTAACTGAAAACTTACCTCGATTCATTTAAGAGGCTGAATGAGCTCATCCGAAACGGGAAATGAACAGATCTACTTAACGATCGGCCATTAGTGATCGTGGTTTTTAGATTGCTTCGAAATTCAGGTCATAAGATGAGTTTATACTGATTTTTTTTCCTGTAATCAGTGAGTTCAATATTATAGAGTACGTTACTTTACACTTCCGCCTTGATTGAATGGTCGCTACCACGCCTCACTTGTACAAAAAACGTTTGATTTTTTTTGTCCAAGGTGTTGTACCTGAAAACGTTAACTATAAAACTAGTAGTATAGAGAGCGAAGTATTTAATTATTGTAATTAAAACAACAAAGAGAAATAAAAACCGCGTCTTTGATTGACAGTTGAATCTGACATCGGCTGATACTGCTGGTATCTAACTGTGAAATATAATTAATTAAAAGATGTTGCAGATTAAAGTGCAAATGCGTTGTGATATGTATAATATTTTTGGTAAAAATAATTTCTATAATCCATGGAAATAGCAAAAATAATTCGATAGATTTAGTTTTCTTATGGTTTACTTCTTACAACTTGGCCTACACCTAAAAAGTCACCACGATATAGTTTCATGGTATTACGAGTTTTGTAACCACTATACAAAACCAGATAAATTTGAAAGTAAATAACCATTTTTTGTTTCATTTGTTTTTTCTTGTGTAAACAAAATACATTGTTAAAATAATAAACTACGCAGACGAAGTCGTGGGTACCAGTTCGTTATTAATAAAACAAATGTGATATCCATCTGTACAGTTAAATAAACTTTGAAGGCAAAATATAAGGAATCGGGCGACACGTCCGACTTTTACGACGAATAGCCGCCAATCCCTTCAAATTTATTCTGTGTTAAAAATCTAGAATTTTCTTCAAACATTGGAAAGAATTATAGCATTACTGATAGCGTAACGTGTTGACTCACAGAAGCACAGGACGTGCACTATGATTTCTGTTGTTTACAAAACAGATTATTTTTTATGTTCTCATGTTTCATTGAAAACTACAAGGGATCTTTTTAAGGCGTACAATTTTCTATTAAAATATGTATGTCTTAAAGATGTAAGCCATTTCGTCGAAGAAAGATAAAATTAAATGTATAAGTTACAGAATCTCCTGTAATTAAATTACGGAATTAATCGTCTTCAGAATTAAGAGCAAAGCTTATTATTAATATTAAGGGTTTTCTTTGATCTGACTTTTTTTTAGACGATAAACTAAAAGATTAAGGAACATCAGATGAAAAAAAAAATTGGTAATTAACGGACACCCTAGTGCACATATACAAGCTTGTGGCTCCAAATATTAACAACAGACAAAGGAGTCTTAAAATTAGCATGTCACGAAACTTCTTCCTTTTAAGATTTTCTCTGCCATAAGTAATATTGTTATTGCGTTCTAGACATTTCCACCCCCGGTTTTTCTTGCATATATAAAGGAGCCACGGCGTGACCGGTGACAGCAGTGTAGTCTGGTGACACTGTAAAGGACTTGCCAGGCTAACAGTGTATTCAATTTGAAAAAAAGACCGGCGACAGTTCTATTCGGGTAACCAAAGCATATACAAGAAAGGACAATAGAAATAAATCTACAGGAGTACTATATTAGTTTCCTAGTTCTGTGTAGTTCTTTGTTTAGGAATAAATATATTTCACTGAAAACCGTATTTGTCTACGGAATTAAAAAATTGTAAGCAATATGTCGATTTTTGTATATACACTAAACGTATGCAATGTCGGTTTGAACTTTGAGTTTTATAGAATTTACTTCAGGGTGATATAACTTCCCATTAGTGATAATTCACACAACTAGATCAACAGTTACGGAGGTTATCTCTTACATTTTAATTCATAAATTTCCTTGTATTATAGACTAGTCTCTGCCCGCGACCTCGTTCGCGTGGACATAGTTAATTTGGGCTAACTAATATGCAGCGAAAGCTCTCAAGAGGAAAAAATACATTCTTCATTGTTGCTCCGCTCCTATTGGTCTTAGCGTGATGATATATAGCCTATAACCATTCTCGATAAATAAACTTTATAACAATGAAAGAATTTTTCAAATCGGACCAGTAGTTCCTGAGATTACCCCCTACAACGTCACAATTCACAACGTCACAAACTCACAAACTTTACCTCTTTATAATATTAGTATAGATTATACAAATTTCATATCGCATTAATTCGAGAAGAGTAACAGCAAACAGTTATAAAATGAATCACGATAACACAACGCCTGAATTAGTTTAAAATTCAAATCTCGAAACACCAGACAATTCCTTGACTTTTGTTTGTACGTTAAATATAATCAAGCACAATGGGTCTATCTTTATGGTTTGCGACTTTAATGGCGTACAAAATTGGGGTTGCCAGGTTTAAAAAAGTTATGAAAGTTTTAGATTATTTGTCGGGCTCTTTCGAGAATGCTTCGACTTTAAAAGTTCAGACAACATTGAAAATTAATCATTTGTTTACCTAAAATATAACGTCTGTTGATAGTTGCGTCAATTGTAATCTGCAAGCAAACGCGATAAAAATATACGAGATACGACAAAATTAAAAAAACTATACACTTAATTAAAGTAAGCAACATAATACTGGTAGCGCGTTTTCTAATTTTCAGTGTTGTAATAAAATTGTGGTCTCTTTTAGCATCTTCTAGTGAGTTATCCTAATGTATAACAAATTATACTGTCCCGAATTCCATAAACCATCACACAGTATTAAACAAAGTACTCTAGCGCGTCTGTCTGTTTGGTTGCGATAAATTCAAATACTACTAAACAGATTCTCATGTAGTCTTCACCCATAGATACAGTGATTCATGAGGACGGTTTTGATATATAATTTATCAAGGATTTTTTTATAATCAGGGCAGGAAAACGCCTGCTGAGCCCGCTAGTAGAATATAATTTAAAGTCAAATAATGCAAGTTTATCAATATAAAAATAAAACAAGTACAAGCTAAAATTCCACCGAAATATTTTAGGTCACTTGTTTTCCATCAAAACATTATGAAATCCTAAAATAATGGAACATTTATTTTACGTCTTCAAAACTAGAAAATATCAAAATATAACTATGGCAACCCCTGTTTATTAAAAATTTGATAGATTGATGGTAATGATCTTAATTTTGTACCATTTTTTTCTAATATGGTTTTATTAAAATATACAAATCATATTTTTGACACCCATATCAAAATATTCTCTATCCTATGGGATTATAGTAGATCAGAATTAATAATATTTGATATGTTATTCAATAAAATAAGCAGGATTATATTAATACCTAAATAATGAAAAAACCCCGTGTTAAATATATGGGAAAAGAATCGCTATCGTGACATTTACGATAAATATGTAAGAGACCTTTTTTTAGAAAGTTTGATTTCCCATGAACAAGCACATTGAAATTAGCTGCTAAATGAACTACTAACGGAGATATACATTTTTTTATTACTGGTCTAAAAAAAAAAAATTTGTAATGCGGAGGAACTACCTATTGAAATTAAGAGCTCATTTGTGGCAAGAATTCTCTAAAGGTATCTACCATTTTTCGATATATCTATGAAAAAAAAAAACGACTGTTTTTGGCCCACCTGAATGTTTATAGAGATGTACATGTTAAATATAGAACTGGAACTCAAGGAATTACAGATGCCGGAATATTAAATTTTTTTGGTGACAAACTTTGGCTTACAGTTGGTAAACAGAATGAAAATGGATTATCTCCATGTCAAAATTTCTAAATTTGGTCTCTAAATTTAAACACCAATTTCAATTATCGATTTCCTAAGACATCGGTCCTTAAAACTTACAAGAAGAATACTTTTCACTACAATCCAATTACACGTATGACTCGTTTATACCATGAGCTCGCATCCCAAAACATCTCGTTACATATATTTGACCATAGGGTTTTAAATTTTAGTAGTAAATCCACGTTGAGGCTATAACTGGTTTCAGCATGAATGGGTCGGCTTATCTGGGGTAGTACCACCCGACCCATAGAAAACCGACGTAAAGTAACAGTGCTTGCATTATTACGTTTCGTTCGGTTTCGGTGGAACGCCGGAGATCCACCTCCCTCTTCCCCTCCCTTCTCTTCTCCCTTAACTATCTCCTCCCCCCTCCGTTCCCCCATTCCCTCATTCCTCTAAATACAAGCTGGCAATGCACTTGCGACCCCTCGGGTGTTGCTGGTGTCTATGGACGGTAGTGATCACTTAACATCAGTTGAGCCGCCTGTCCGTTTGCCACCTATATGATATAAAAAAATGGACAATTAAACACGTTCTATGTCTATGACTAGTTAAACAACATTTAGTTAAGGATATTTCAATATTCTTAATTATATTTTCCCTCTTGTTTTCTTTTCCATACATTAATGTTAGTTTTTATAAAAGAATTCATTTTCACTTTTTCATGTATTCTTACGCTATTTTCTGTTCTTTGCTAAATTTCTTGATAATTACTTTTTTTTTTTTAAGTTTTGGTCAAAAACGACCATGCCATCCTTATTAGAAGGCATATATCATAAATGCTACACACATGTAATAACTATTTACCTCTTATCGGCTAGCCTGTACAGCATCGTGGCTTCATCTGATAAAGGTGGAGCCAAAATGCCATTACAACTCCCAACGCAACGTAAAACCCTATATACTGTTAGACAGTACTTTCTGCTTCATTACGGACACATTGCACAATAATATGATATACATCTTCTACTCTGTTACACTCAGTGTACAGAGGTGATTGTATATTATGCATGAGAGTGGCGGATTTGTTAATAATTAAGCGAAAATATATCCATAACGAAGTCTCAGATCGGTAACTATTTCAGTCCTAAACCAGTCACCTTTATAGATTCAAGGGAAACGTGTAGGATTAGGCTGGATCGTTTTGTACCAGATATCTTTGGTGTGAGATTTTTTATGTAATATTAATTTTTCATTATAATTAATTAATTGAATCGATGTTATAAAACGTTGTAGTTTTCAGTCTAATATGTCCGGTTTATTATTGTTGTTGTATTATTTATCGGACTGTTAACTGTTGTTTTATTCAAATTTGTAAATAAATAAATAAATAAATGTGTTCTTTTCTCATTTCGTTATTCATCCCTATAACAAAAAAGGGTACAAAAAGAAACAAATTCGTGATTTTTTTATTATCGAAGCAAATTATACACAATCTCGGTTAAAACCTGTCGGTAATTCATTCGGGTCCTATACAAACTACTCAAGAGGACCTCTGACCTAAAGCAATATTTTACTTCTCAGCATACTGCGAGTGCCGTTTTTTTTATTTATTAGATACTAACTGTGTCCGTGACTTCGTCCGCGTGAACATAATGTAAAAATAGTGACTAATAAATTCATGTGAATGTATTAAGTCCATTTACTTATCTATCTTTCACTCGTATTTAAGTCGTGTCGCTATTGAAATTACAATAATTTTAATATCTAAAATACTAGTAAGGAAGTTTTTTTTTTTTTCAAAATGTAAACGCTTTTTGCCTGAAAAGGTCTTAACAGTTTCACCGAACTACTGTGTCGAGTGCTGAAGGCACTCAGCCGATTTGGGATGTTTGGGCGACTAACTCAAGGGTGCACGGTCCACCTCGGCTTGGGCTGTCGCCTGTTTTATGTAAAAATCGCCACTGAGCTAACCTAAGCTAAGCTATCTAGATATACGTATATGAGTTATTGAAACATGCATGTGTACCAAGCATGCGTGCCTCAACAACTCTTTTATGTATTTTGTGTCGGAAAAATCCTCTAAAATATACAGAACTGGGAAAAACAAGGATAGAACTCTTTGTCGTTTATTTCTCTGAAAAAGAAAAACAGAGCGTAAGCGTGTAAGCGTGCACGTGTGTAAAGGTGATGTGTGTGATGTTGTAGCAGTGATGTAAGGTTTTGTGTCACTGTATCTCGTGAGCAGCGTATTCAAGGGCTCCACGCCGAGAGAAAAGTAAGGAAGTTAAGATTTCTAAATACTGCATTTTTTTTCACTAAAATCGAAAAAATACAGACACGTTAGATTTACATTCTTGTTGAAGTTATACTTCTTTTGGCGCGGTAGAGGAAAATGATGAAAGTAAATTTTTACTATGCGCGCACACCTCGTCACGAAAAATCGACATCCTGAAGTTACCTATGGTCAACATTTTGTTTCTTTGTTGTTTGTATTTCTGTGTATTAAATACCTTTTTTCTATTGTTGGTGTCGTTTTCTACAAACGTAGAATAAGGAGAAAGATAACATTTTTTGAAAAGATTTTTATCTTGTTAAGCAAATAAGTCTACCGCGTGTATATAAGTATGCACACACTTTTTTTTTTTCGAACTGCCTACGCTAATGATCTAGCAAGGTCTTAACAGTTTCACCAGACCACTCTGTATCTAAAGATAGATTATGATTATTGTAACTACGATGTAACGTGTTCGTATTGCGTCACGTTACCTTTCGATTAATTTAGTATTGAGGCCAAAGTATATAATTCACGGTATGTAGATAAATGTTAATGAAAATTTCGATAGCGTCGCCAAGTCCCGTATGGTCTAGTGGCTAGGATACCTGGCTTTCACCCAGGAGGCTCGGGTTCGATTCCCGGTACGGGAAATCTTTTTTCTATTTTAATTGATTTTTTATTAGCTAGATCTCTTTATTTCTATGTCGTAGAAGTTAGAATTCATAATTCAGTATTTTTCATGTCATAACAGGAAATGTTATTTTATTTAACAATGTATTATCGTAATTAAGTTAAAATATCGAAAAGTTTTTCACTGATTAAAAGCATTCCTTCGTGTTACATAAATTGTTTTATTTTTAACATTATTGAATATCGATTCTATGACCGCAAATTCGAACCCCGACGTATACTCTCGAATTTTGCGGTATTCTAATTGGTAACACTATACTGAGGTATTGCGAATGAAGAAAAAATCCTGAGGAAACCTCAACCTGAGAAATGTTCTTTTAAAACAACAGTATGTGAGAAAAATATAGAACTGAATTTCTCGGCGTTTAAATCCATTAAATGTAATTTAATGGTGTGATAATTTCCTTACCAATCCTCAAGCGGTGGCATTCGGCACAGCAGTGGGATTATTACAGGCTAGTGTTGTGGGGTTAATTAGTAACCTTATACAATTTAAGGCATTCTTATGTTTCAGCACTAAGTTTTTTCTAAATTCGTTAAGTAGTCTTTGTGTGAAAGAGTGGTACAAAAAACTATGTATCTTTCAAAATTTTATATCTTTGTTATTACTAGGAATAGCATAATTGAAACTCGTAAAATATATTCAACTCACATAGTTTTCTGGTTGTAATGTTTTGTAATCAGACTTCTTATGGCACGGTAGGGAAACATTTTCGTTACGTGTTACGCGTTAAATATAAGGTATGTATACGTTTATGTGTAAGTATGTATAAGTGTCAGTCTGGGTCCAGTAATATACCAATATGAGTAAATATATAGTTAGGTGTTTATGCTACGGAACTTCGTTTATTATATGAATTGTGAGCATTCTTATATATGTATAAATTTAATACATAAGAGTAAACAAAGTTTCACTTACTCCTCGTGTACACACTGATACACTCAAGGTTTTATATTTTTTTACCAGTATTTCCATAATGCACAATAGAAAAGTAATTCCAAATTATTAAAAAATCAAAGCCATAGTATGTACAAATAATGTTTCCCTTTTTATATTAGCGAAATGACTGCTAACCGGATTTATGAGCTAACAGGGGATTAAAACATTCTCATGTCTCTAAACAGAACAGTTTAAGAGTTTTAGTTCATACTAGCTATGCCTGCGACTTCGTCTGCGTTAAACCCTATGTAAAAGAAGACTAGAGTGACTAATAAATTCGCCTGAATCTATTAAATCTATTTACTTATGTACTTTTCTCTCGTGTCTAACTCGGGCTGCCATTCAAATTACAATAACTTTCGATAGAGTGTACCGGTTTTAATTAAACAAAAACAAAGTTATTCTTGAGAGTATGCTTTATGATTTTCTAAGGTTTTATTGTAAATCCAGTACTTTAACAGTGATGCGTGTTCATACAAATAAACAGACAGACATTTCTAAAAATGGTTGAAATCTATTTTATTACTTATTCCTAGACGCTTGCAATGTTTTTTTTTTTAAGAAAATCGAAAAAGTATACATATTGCAATCTTATCATGTGTATAGATTTATAGCTTTAAATATCGCATGTCGCATTACAGTGAAAGGCGCTCGGCAGAGCAGCTTAAAGGCGAATATGGTGGCGCTCCTGGCTCAATTCAAAATGATTTAAATAGATATTGTGCTCATTTTTAACATGAGTCTACCATCTCAATGATAGCATTTATTACGAATTATGTACTCTAATACGCAGATTAATATTAAATTGTATACTTGCATATTTTGTATACTACTGATTTACCATTATCATTCCCATCTTCCAATTGAATTTAATATTAGAAACGCGTTTTAATAACCCAAATATTCTTCCAAACATTTTCATTAGAATGACTACGAACCGTTAAAGATTTACTTGCATCATGGTTTCATAAAATACATTTTAATAAGCATATTGTTATTTCATTGAAAGAAGAAACCAGCAGTAAACTTTATAAAACATAGGGAAATTAAATTTAATCAATCATATTTGAAACACAATATTGATGAGCATTTAAAAAATAAGCCTGTATAGATACTACTAAGCTTTTATTATATCTAGGTATTCACGAAACGGATCCAGGTCGACTCGGAGGCCGTAATAATGTTATTAAGTTATTAAAAACAGTACACGAGACAGATTAATTAACCTAAAAAAACTTTCACCAAACTGTAAGCAAATAATTGCTCGCTCTAATTAAGTTTGAAAGTTACACCTAAGTGCCTATAAAACGCACAATTTTTTAAGAATTCACTAGTTGTTCACGCGGTTTTACATACATTTTTTTTTATCAATTTAGTCGTACACAATTTTAAAAAGCTGGCGATGGCTTCAATCAGTTGACTGAAGAAGGCGTTACTTTGCGGAAATCCATAATTAAATATACAACTACTTGTTGTAATTAGACGAAGTGGTGGTCAATCAATTCCTAGCGGAAGTGCAAAGTAGCGTCCACTACAATATTTGATCTTTAATTAATCAATCAAAATCATTTTCAACATGTTTTGCTTATTTTTGATGATAAGTATAACTATCTAGACTTTTTAAATTTTTTATAGGAATTTGTTAAGGGATTTTAATCCTTGTAAGAGCTTTAGTTGCATTTGCAAACAAGACAGACCAGCGAATCAAAAATGATATGAAATTTTGCGTACGTTATTGAGGAATATAATCCCTTTCATAGCGACATTGAGACGGTTAAAATGACTGCGGCATCAATACACAATTTATACCGAAAGAATAAGACGTCTACTCAGCTCGCAAGCCCGAGCGAGAATGATATTTTTAAGGCAGCTGGCCGCTTATCTACCGTCACACATTATTATTTTTGTCTACCGTCTTATTCTGTTTTCGGACTTCATATTCGCGAGACAATACGTTAGTCCACTATGTCACTTGATTATAAGTGAAGATGGCTCAAAAACTTTCAAACTTAGAAGAACTTACTCTCAAATACAGCTACTATTTCAGCTGTCTATTGTACTCTAGCTGGGCTTATAAATTCAGTATTAACTGGTAGCCATGAATTCGTTATTTTTTCTCTTAATTCATGATTATACATTATTTTATCTGTATTGATTATACGTTGTATTTTTATTCTTTTTTATTTTCCGATTTTAAGTTATGTAAAATGTAACGTTATGTAGTTAATGTAATATTATGGATAATCCTTTATATGCCTGTAAAATTATTATTAAAATTGGTTTAGTCATTTCATAGATTACCGTGGACAAAAAATAGACAATCTAACTTTATTAATAGACAGATCAATTTTGTTAGGAGCCTCTTTGTTTTGTTAATTTTTTTTATATAAAAATATAACGTAATCATTTTTGTTCAGATTAATTAAATACCTAAGTAATAATTCATAATATGCAGAACATAGGCATAGTTAATAAGCTATTCAAGGCTTAAGCCCTATGAGAGAGGATTTTGAGCTTTAGTTACCTTTGAAACCGGACCCTTATGAATGTACTGATTGCAGAAAAATTGCAGCAAAATTAATAATATTATTAGTATAAACTTTATAATAATATAGTTAATGTATCACAATTACACATAGACTATTATTATCTATAAATGTAATTTCTCAATTAGCTAAAATAAAACGAAAAATGTCAAGTAAGTTTGAAAAAACCTTGCAACCTGTGAGTTGTTTCAATCTGAGATCATATATCTTTACACGTATATGTAAATAAGGTAGGACGTCATCGTTTATAAAGACATAAATACAGACAAAGTCATAGCCGGTAACTAGTTGTACATACATTCGTATTTGCCTCAACATTGTTTTTTTTTTTTGTTAATTGAAAATGAGGTGTTTCATCTGGATTGTTTTTTTAATTGTCATTTTTCATGTTTACTAAATCCTTATGATTATTTTACAGTTTTTTAACTATTTGTTATTTTTATCATTACCTTTTATGCTTTGTAGAAGAGTATAATTATGTATTACTAATACAAGAATAAACATTTACTAGTGAAGATCTTGTCACAATTAGTTGGGAGATAAATTTTGACAAACAGTTCTGTTTTAATTTACATATATGAATGTTACAGAACAAATTACATGAAACATGTTAGAAAAGTTTTTACTTAAATGCAAATACCAAACTTTTAACAAAAATAGTAAGAGGTTTCTGTACTTGGTTATATTATATCATTTCTTATTACTTCAATTACCATATGACATTTAAGGACCTGCGAACAATCGGTCTATAAAATACATATGGTTAAACAGCCTTGGTACCTAATTAGGTAAATTTATACACCTGATGTAATCCTTTAAATTCCTGGACGATTCCAGCCGAAGAACCCAATTATTCTTTTATATTTTATAACTGGTCTAAGAAAAAACTTAATCAAGAAGGGACTGGATCTCAAGTGTAGCTAATGGAACACACATACATGTCCTTAGAGATAGATTTTCAACTTGAGAATCATAAGTAGTTAATTAACAGAGAAACACATGCGAAAGTGAAATTACATCGTAAATTCGGAACAGCATCTCTCAACCCGATGTCCGAATGCGTTAGCACTGAGCTATATTCACTTACTTCTCGTGTTCCTTGATTGGATGTCTCTAGAATTTATAAATGCATCGAAATTTTAACTTTTTTTGCAAACGGTAAATAATTTCTTTAATCATGAAAAATTGTGACATTTTTCGCATGAATATATTCACGTACTGTAAATAAATATTTATTTTAATATTGTTTTGCTTATATACAAAATTATTAACGGGTACATTTACAGAGGCTCGAATTGTTAAATCGTAACATAACGTATACGTTGCTAATTGTTTACAAACTTCGTCTGTTGTTTAGGTCAAACTTACTTTAGGTTAAGATTCGTAAGTTTGTTGGATTCTATAGAATAGAGGGCGTACTTTAACACTTTGTTAAGTATATAACCTTTTATTTGTAACCGTCTGGTATCTGCTATTTTTGTTGCATAAAAATCGTAACCGAAAATATATACAAAGTGACCTTTTTAAATTATATAGTTACTGCTTACCACCCGCGAGAACGCGTAATAATATATATACCGAGTAATAGTCGGAAATGTTCTTTAGATTATATATAAGTCTCGTCAAAATGGACTCAACCATATCTGAGAATTCTTGGGATAAATATACATATCAATTTGTGTTATAAAGATGTTTTTTATGAACATCGAATTAAACGTAGTTCTATATACTATAATTTCTATCTGTGGAAAGTTAGAATTTATTGTTACACGTGTCCGCGTATAGAAATATTATATCAAATATTTTCGTTTCTAGACTTGTATAAAGTTGTTAACCAGGAATTAATTTTAACCATTGTTGATGAAATATTGTTCAAAGTTTAAATTAAATAGATAAATGTTATTTTCTTGTTTGTGTGTAGGATTATTTTAGTAGTTAAGGCCAAATAACTGGAAGCTTTTTAAATTATATAGTGGGCGAAATAGATTCAAGAATAACATTTTTTTAAATTTTATATAAGTGATAAAAATTTTACTCCCGGTAATCTTTATTAGATAGATATATAAAATCGTAAATGTTATTATGAGCATTTATCAAACATAATAGTAAGCAAAACTACACAACCATATCATGAATAATGCAAAGGCATCACAATTGCCTGGCATCAAAGCTGACAATACCTAATTCCCAAAGGCAGATAAAATGAAAAAATATTTTTTAATACCTAACGAAGATGAAGTTGTCCTCTCTGAGGGGCACACTTGGTTCTTGAAATGTATTTCCCTCCCTGCATCTGACTTGGCAAAATGTATATCACAGCGTGCAGCTTATATATAATCAAATACTCTGTTGAGAGATATCTTAGAAAAATATAGTATTTTTTGTAATACAACCTACCAGGTGTACTCAAACAGAATGGAATAAAATCGCCCGTGGTAGTACCACCCTCTCACAGAAAACCGACGTGAAGTAATAGTGCTAGCATTGTTGCGTTTCGTTCGGTCAGTGAGAGCACCGGAGACCCACCTAACCTCTTCTTCCCCTTCCTCTCCTCCCTCCCCAACACAGGTTGGCAACACAGGTTGGCAAAACACACTTGCGACTCCCCTGGTATTGCAAGTGTCTATGGACGGTGGTGATCACTTAGCATCAGGTGACCCATCTGTTCGTTTACCTCCTCTTATATATATAAAGTACTGAAACGTTTCTTATACCATCTCATATTCATTAATAACAAATGCTACTCCCTGCAACAGCTATACTCAACCTGCGATCCGCCGGGTCTTTGTATTTGGCTCACCCGACTATAATTAATTTTGAATTATTTTAAATTTCATGTCCATCAGAAAAACTATGAACATGCTGAGTAAATTAAATATTTCCCAGATAACCCGACCGCAATGCGTTCCATATGAAATAAGAGTTATACCAAGTTTGTTTTAATAGATTAATATTTTCACTACGGTAATATCTATCTATCTAATCTATCTAGTACCTTTAAACGAGCAATTCTTGTATATTTTTATATATTCAGGATCTCGGAAACGGCGTCATCTATTTCCGTGAAACTTAGTATGTAGGTAGTATCGGGGACTATAAATCGATCTAGCTAGATTTTAGTCATAGAACACTTTTTTAACTGAGATTTCGGGCAATGAAAAAATATAGATAGGTATATGAAGGTAAATTTCGCCGGCGTTGTCAAAACAAAAATAGTTCAGATGGAAATCGGTTGCTTCGAAAAGCCGTGTAACCCTAGTTCGAATACGAGTGACAGCAAAAGAGGTGTCTTTTTTTTCAACAAGAAATGCTAATTTTCTAAGGCAAATCTAACAGTTTATTTTGATTTAAAAATGTTTCTTAAAGAACCGAGCTGCGCTCAGTCGTCCAGGAACTGTAGTTAATTCGATATAGGGTTTTTTATGCAAATATTAGTTAAATATTAGTAAATTAGTTTGCGGCCCGCGACACCTTGAGTGAAATGTGTTTGTAGCCCGTTTAAAAAATGTTGAGAACCACTACTATACGGGCAAATCAATCATGTTTAGCTTGTTATCGTTTACAAACATTTTAATTCCGTAGCAACATATTAGACTTGTATGTGAGATTCTGAATAACCGTATTGACATTATTTTTTATTGGGTAAAATATGTATGCCCCTCTACCGAATGTACCATAATATGTAATATGTAACCTAAATTTAGTACTTTTCATTGTTCATTAGCCTCAATAAAACCTCAATAAAAATGTATTTAGATTTTTAACTTTATCTATATTAATATTATAAAGAGGTAAAGTTTGTGAGTTTGTGACGTTGAGATGTTGTAACGTTGTAGGGGGTAATCTCAGGAACTACTAGTCTGATTTGAATAACTCTTTCAGTGTTATATAGCTCATTCATCGAAAATGGTTATAGGATACATATTATCACGCTAAGATTAATAGGAACGGAGCACATATGAAAAATGTTTCAAAATCGGGATGGTTTTTCCTTTTGAGAACTGCTGCGTGTTAGTGTTGGTGTATCTATTCCACGCGAACGAAGTCGCGGGCAGAGGCTAGTTTTTATATATTTTGTTTGAATATTCAAATTTCGTTTAAATTGTTAAGCTCTCAAATATATTGTGCACAAACAACTTCACAATTTCGATGTCAACAGAATTTAACGTTTATTGTAATCAGTTTTGTGAAACGAATAAAAAAAATAATACACATAAAAATTACTTTATTTTATAAAATTCGTTAAAATATACAGTAAGTAAAGTAAGTACAGTTACTGGTTACAACTTTGTAATATATTCAGACTCTCCTACTTCGAAGGTTGCTCCGAGGAATCGAAATCTCGTTTAAACTAGTTATCTGTCCTAAATATCAAGCGGTCGTTATCAGCTAATAAATGATGATATCAGCTTACGACCGCGATCGGAGTTCCCTAAAGGGATTGAGTTTCGAGAACTTACTAAATTACTAATTAATTTTACTACATAATACTTCTATATATGTATAATCTAATAAGGAAATTATAGGGTGGATCAATACCCCAACAAATGCAGTCTGCCGGTACACCGTGGGATTTTTGTCCGCGTGAGTCGAACATATCCTACTCTTTCCCCCGGGAGGGTGGATATCTATAATGAATTTCTCCATGACAATAAAAAAAATAAAAGGAGGATCAATATGTGAACGGTGGTGACGTCTAGAAATTACGCCCTTCTCTGTGCATCCACCAAAAAGAATGTAACTATTTATGCTTTATAAAAATATTTATCATGAAAAGATAAGCTACATAGAGTTTGCCGGTTCATCTCGATGACTGGGCTATTTTCCAAACCGGCGGTAACTTTGACATACATAAACGAATTGAATAAGGCGTTTTTGATTTTGATTCAGTACCACTTTACTTGCTTCATTGCTTTAGTACTATCTGGAGTTACTTGCATAGAAAATCTCTGAGTGTAATGAGAACTGTTATACTTTTTTTTTCACGGTATACCGACAGACCGTGATGTTGGGGCGGCAAGGGCTCGTTCTCCGCTATTCCCCTTGAATAGCTGCCCCAACAATCCACCCGGCGGAAGGTTGCCGCCGGGCTCCTACCTATAGAGAGGCAGCTGGGTACACGCCAGCTACCCCCCCTCGTCCGCCGGTCCTGTGCAATGAGGGAAAGAGCCCCCCGACTACATCCCCTCAGGTTCAGCTACGGTGGCAGGAGGAGTTGGGCAAAGCACCGCCTCCTCCTGCCGGTTCTCCGTTGGCGAAGACGGCCACTGAGGGGTTCCACCTCGCAGGCCCTCTCTGCTGCCAATGTTATACTGGATTAAGTAGCAACGATGTAATTTAACAGAGCAAGAAGTCGTCTCTAAGTAATTATAAATAATAGTATTATATTCTATTTTGGAGCGACATAGCAGAGGTCATTCCTCCGCGCTGTAAGTCTGGACCCACGTACACAAATCTACGTTATTAAACATTACTGAAATATCTTGTCTCATAAATATTCTTGAAACAAATATCTTGTCTCGAGTCTAGAAAAATATCTGAATAATATTTTACATAGTCTGTGATTTACAAGACTTTTAAAGGTTTTTTGGTAGTTGAAAAGTCGACTAAATTTTTTCATTCCGAATCAGTTTTTCCCTCAACTATAGACATTGGTATCAAATTCAACGTTGAACATAGTTACAGAATAGCAACCACTATTTAAATGATCCGACAATATATTCGAAAATGTATGCTAGCCTAGTAATTAATAGTAATCAAGTATTGTTAGGATTGGATATTCCACGAGCCAATAGTAATGCAGTATTAGTCAATATAAGGTCATTAATACATTTCCTGGTCAATAGTGTGGATTCATTATTCATACCACACATACATCTAATTTTTCATGGGTCGAAAACAATACATTTTTGTGTAATTTTTTTTTATTGAAGCACGACAAAGTGACTGCTCTATGTCTGATGGTAAGCATAGTACAATCCAAAAACAGTGGCGACCACCGAGAGACAGATTATCCATCATCGGTCGCCGCTGTTATGCCGGCCATAATGTCGAAAGTCACCCGGTACTGGATATGCACAGGCTGATCCCGAAACGCGACGCGCAAAAGCGAGTCACAATGACGGGCTTTTTCGCCATGTACATGGTTATTGCGAACCAGTCAGGCTGTAAAACCCTACCACCCCGCTTTCGCCATTGCCTCGTTCGTTATTCAGCAGGGTGCACCACGTGCAGGTGAGGTTGGCTTGGGTGTCTCAAGTCTTAAGGTGTTACTCGACACCCCTTACACCACAAAACTTTAAAACATACCCAAGCCAAGACATTTAAATTTATCGGCTTTCTCTCCAATTTTGTTAATTTATCATTAAGATATTATTCATTACCAATATAAAAGGAGCGAGGGGTGATCGCAATTTGATACGAGTCACTTCTCTTTCCTTTCTGATGTGTTGCATGAACACTATTATATGCAAGTGAGAGAGTCGTGTCAATTTCAAAGTCCATTAAATACCTTGAGAATAATGATCACGATTTGATAGTAGACGCCTCCATGAAGCCCAAAAGATGAGAGAAGATTTATTAGTTAGAATGTACCTAAGGCTTTTAGTAAACGAGTAACTTATAGTAATTCTCTATAATATAATATTTAATCAAACGACTAACTGGCAAGTATCTGTTAGGAGGCCGCTATGTCATTACTATGTAAATTTGAGGGTGGATTTTGTGAACGTTTAATGACAAGACGAGGCGAGTTGAGTTGGCTAACGTCGAGAATAATAAGCAGATGCGATCATTAGATTAATTTATTTTACGTTGCTTAAATATATACCTAGGTAGGGCTTTATCATTAGTTTGCAGTTTCTGTTTTTTATTACACTTCATCTTGTTACCGACTTTGGTAAAGTTTATGTTGATAAATGCATTAGTTTAGTTTCCTTTTATTTCGACTTAAAACCTGTATCACTTTGTTTATATTTAAAATATTAATAAAGATTTAAAATGCGATTTTAATAGCATACGATGCAAAAAAACTCAGTTGCTTCGTGTTTTCATAAAACCATACAATTTTTCTCATCTCTCCCCTCATGATTTAGAATGTCTCGGTCGCATTCCTTAACAGCTTCAAGGTTCTAAATACTGATATTTGCAATTATCTCATCTCCAAAGAATACATTAGAAGCTTTATTTTCTATTACATCTCAGAGAATGGGAATTGTGAACACGGTGCGATGGTCTTTTGACTCGAGGTCAACTGATCGTTTTTTATAAATACCTAAAGTACCCTTTCGATTTTTCTGATAGTTGCAAAGATTAATGATACTTAGAGCATCGAGTAACTTCAGTTGCAACGTTAATACTTAAAAAAATACCATCTGTACCGTATAGTACCGTTCATTTTCGATTGATGAAGTAGTTGCTTTATGAAAATCCATCATATATACTTGATTCTTTTATGTAGTCACTGACCTTTCGCATTTTTCTGGTCCATCTATTGCTATCTAAGTATCATCAAATTAAGAATTTCAGTTATCTTCAACCTAATTTGATAATTTTCTTTCTATAACTGCTGATGATGCCGCGATCGGGAACCAGCAGTATAGCGAATCGAATGCGATGTCAGCGAGGACCAGTAACAAATGTTGTGATCACTCGCCGGTTGGTGCGAGGTTCGATGCCGGTGGTCAGCGCCGACGAGTCGCGATGATGAAATAGGTTAATGCAATACGAGGAGTCCGCGAAAGGCACACGCGCTTCGTATACGATGTGTGCAATCGGACTGATTGCAGCGTCACGAGCGCTGGGACCTATCAACAAACAAGTGTTCCTACCCTCGCTAAGACAATTTTTTTAAATTATCAATTTACGCTACCGCAACAATAACAAAAGAACAAGCTATTTTTAAGCCATCGTTTTTCGATGACTTTCAATTTAACAAGAACCATTAGCGATGTCCTTATACTTTCTATATCATAAACCGTCTATTGACAAAGACTTACCTTTTCTGTTGTGAGTTTGGTCTTGCTTAGCTGTATTTGAGGATCAGTATCTGTCTATTAAGACACATTAACATTAAATATCAGGTGAGGTTGTATACATAATCCAGAGAAGTTGTATGTAAGTGTAACCTGGTATTCTGATTAATTTTTAAGGGAATGAGATAATTACTTTATGGAGGTGGGAAACATTTGTTTTTAGCATTATTTTGTAAGATATATAACAATGTTAATAATACACAACACAAAATAAGTTTTAAAACTGCGTGCTAGTCACTACGGTCCAAGAGAAAATAATATGCTAGAAATTTCAACATTTGTCTCTCTCTCTCTCTTTGTATATATTTCGAGTACATTAAGAATATACTATTTCATTCTCTCAAAGATATTCATCCCAGGCTATCTACGTTACTTAATCTATGACAAAACTTCAGTAAGGAATTTAGAGCGTATTATGTTGAATAATATGTTGAACAAATCTTTGTGGGACGTGTTCTTATGTTGTGCTCTGGGAATTAACACTAAAATTGCTTACACGGGAAGGTAAATTTCAAGTCTGCGTAACCCTCGCTGTTTGTAAGGTTTTTAATTAATTTTAAAATATTACATGACACATATCGCAAGCAAATTTGGTGTTTATATTAATTTAAACATCCTGGTAAAAAATACAACCTTACCTTTTTATAGATTCCATTAAAATCTATATTATTAAGACTTACTAAGAGTATTCACGAATTTCATAAAATTTAAATAAACTCTGAATCAATACATATACTTAGATTTTTTTTTATCATAGGAGGCAAACAAACTGATGGGTCACCTGATGTTAAGTGATCACCACCGTCCATAGACACTTGCAACACCAGGGGAGTCGCAAGTGCGTTGCCAGCGCAGAGGAAGGGACGAAGGAAGGGGAAGGGGAGGGTAAGTGGGTCTCCGGCGCTCTCACTGACCGAGCGAAACGCAACAATGCAATCACTGTTACTACACATCGGTTTTACTGTGAGAGGGTGGAACTACCCTGGTCGAGCCATTTCATGCTGAAACCAGTAATAGCTTCAGCTTGGCTCTACCACCTACAGAAGAACATTGGTAAGGGTTGATATGAAATATGTGCCCGGAAATTAATCTTACTAAAACAAATCTTAATTCATAGCACGGGCAAGAAATAAAAAAAAAACACTGTTTACATTGGTAGCGTGAAACGTTTGAATTTATTGTAAATAGAATATGTCGTTCAAACAATTGAACTATCGCTTCTGTGTGTAAATACCAATACCTTGACGACCTAGTCTAGCTCCGTTCTTCAAAAAGACAATTACCTTATTACGCTGGTGAACAACCAATTCATTCTCTAAAAAGGTTTTTTTAACATCTAGTATAAAACTGCATAACCTCATTACAGGCTGAAATATTAAACCTTCTGTGATCAGTTTAATCTAGAAGTCTAAATAAAAACGTTATATATTGTCCAGGTAACCCTTGGGCAGAAGCTAGACGTTTCATTTCGTCCTCTATTTCTTGTATCATTAGATACACACCTGCATATAACAATTTTGTACTCTTTTTATACGTCATAAATTTTCGCTTTTGAACAAAACCTCATCTGATAAGATAACATCTAACCCATAGAGTACTGGTTCTGTTGGCGATAAACTTCCAACTTGATTGTGGTAACTAGACAAGCCAAGTTAGAAAACCCTACAAACATGCTATGGTTTTATCACGATATATGGAGTTACAGATAGACAGTCTATGTTACGCATTTCGAGTCTTATTATTCCCTATATTAGTCTCTTGTAGTAAAGAGCCCGAGACTCCTGTATACACAAAATAAATTGGCCTAAAGGCATGTACTGGTTTTAAGGATAAGGATAAGGATTTCAGATTAACAATAAAACGTCCAGTTCTAATGTGTTTTATATTAATAAACAGTGATTGCTCTATACCTGAAGTTAGTTTAGAGCAAGCCAAAATCAATGACTACCGTTAAGAGGTACTCCTTTGCTAGTTGTCGCTGTTCGTTTTATTACATTATGCATTGTAGTAGCAATCCAGTAGTCAATTATTCTACGAACCCACTTAGTTACTGAATCTCTAGCGATCCTGGGACTCTACATATTTAAGTAAGTCACTATACACTCACGTTAGCGTCGAAACAGGTTCGAACGAGGTTCTTACACCCAATCATTTTCTTCTGGAATCCTCGTCTAATATGCCAGTTTTAGGTGAATTTGATGACTCATATTTATTCAAGCGTAAACAACGGCGAATTGCACAGCGCTTAGCAGATATGTACTGGAGTAGATGGGTAAAAGAAGTGCTACCAGATCTAATACCTAGGAGAAAATGGACACAGGAAGAAAGGTCCTTACAAGTAGGAGACCTAGTTATTATCGTGGACCCAAACGCTTTAACGAAAATGTGGATGAGAGGAAGGATCGAAGCAATATTACCAGGGAAGGATGGGCGCGTAAGGGTGGTTGACGTACGCACTAGTTTAGGTGTAGAAAGGCACCCCACGACTCGCGTCGCTTGTATACCTGTAGGATAGGAGTGCTGTTCCAGCACTGGGGTGGGGAGTGTTAACGGTACAAAGTCCAATACGTAGCGGGGGTGAAGTGCGGGTGGAAAGAAGGGTAGTACAGTTAGTCTTTGGCGTAAGTCGTAGCAGACGCACGTTAGTCGACAGCGCAATTGTGTTTATATTGTTAATACCGTCCACCATTTACAATTACCATACCCTATACATAATAATAGCAATTCAGTCGAGATAATATCTATATTTCTACCAACACGCTTGGCTACTAAATCTTGATAAACTTGGAATTGTAAGTAAATAAGTGTACTGTTATTGCGTGTGTTATGTGCGGTGGTCACTGTCTAGTTAGACAGAATTATTACTGTAGTGTAACAGCATTTAATTATTGCATTATCTATTATACTAACATTAGAAAGAGGTAAAATTTCTGAGTTTGTGACATTGTAGAGGGTAATCTCAGGAATTACTGGTCACATTAGAAAAATTTCTTTCAGTGTTAGATAGATAGTTTATTGGGAAAAGTTATAGGCTATATATCATCACGTTCAGGCCAACAGGAGCGGAGCACCAATGAATACAAAAATCTGAGTTTTTTCCTCTTGAGAGCTTCCGCTGCGTGTTAACGTTACCCCAAAGTAACTATACCACGCGGACGAAGTCGTGGTCAGAGACTAGTTAGACATGATCCTACACACAAAACAATTATTTCCAATACAAGTTAAAGCAACATGCAACATAATGCATGATCTAGTACGATGTCAAAGGCATAAAGGCTTCATTAGCAAACGGACATAGGTCACAACTGTTCATGACGTATGCAGCATCAGCTCGCTTGGTAAATTACTACCGAGTCAGACGGGCGACGTCCGACGCAAGCTTTACACAATGATTAATGTTATGCACTTCGCGATATATATCGCTTCCGAGAATTACAATTATGAAGTCATTTATATAAATATAATGGTAAGTGTTACAAGTATTATTTAAATGTATTATTCTGAACAAAAAAAAAGGGATTAGAAATGTTAACATGAAATATAAAATCAGAGATGTTACAAAAACTCCCTAAAACGTACTGATAAGGGAACTATATTATTTTAGAAGACTGAGATTATCAGAAAACCCTGTCTCTTTAATTGTTTTTTTATGTCATAGGAGGCTAACGAACAGGTGGCCTACCTGATATTAAGTGATCACCGCCGTCCATAGACACTTGCAATACCAGTGGAGTCGCAAGTGCGTTGCCAGCCCGCGTCGGTGCAGGCTGGGAGGAAGGGAAAAAGAGAGGGGGAAGGTGAGGGGAGGTGGGTCTCCGGTGCTCTGACTGACCGAACGAAACGCAACAATGCAAACACTGTTACTTCACGTCGGTTTTCTGTGAGAGGGTGGAACTACCCCAGGTGAGCCAATCCTTTAATGCTGAAGCCAGTAATAGTTTTAATATAGAAGATGTACACAGTTGATAATGGTATTGATAATCTTGAAGATTAGTTCATAAAGGTAGTCCGGTGAAGCTGTTAAGACCTTGCTAGGTCAATAGCGTAGTCATTTCGAAATAAAAGATAGTTCATGAAGCTAAGATTTTCAGTTAAATTGAACGCTCGTCTAGTTTTCCTATTTCCTATTTATAGAAACGGTAGC